>VURO01011500.1:111721-140020 GCA_015108175.1 Pelvicachromis taeniatus
AGAAAAATGGACTTTTTTTTTTTTTTTTTTAGCATTTATGTACCTATAGCACCTTTTAAAAGGATTTTTCTATTCTTTTAATTTCAAAAGAACATGCTATTTATTTCCAAAGAAAAGCTGAATAATACTTGATATAGTATGACACCATAATGCATCCTAGCAACCACCTAAAGACTGGTCAAAATGAAACATTTGAATCATATAAATATCGACAAACCTCAATGAGATTAAGTATATAAATTTGCAGAATACTGTAGCGTGGGCATGGACTAGTAATGACAATTAATACAGAAGTAAACAACTGAAAATATAAATTGTATTTAGTCATTATTTAATTGGCAATTTAGCGATGCCTGTATTTAACTACAGTTTACAAAGAACTACCAAAAGAAAACGATCATAAAATATGTCACAGATATTAAATTTGTGCCATCAAAGTTTAGTGGGTAAAGAATGTGTGACAGAATCAGACCACAGAAAAAGGATGGAAAAGGTTAAGGCAAGCAAACTGCTTATTTTCCTCAGAATAAATTCTGATGGCTCAGACTGCACACACACACATAGTCCCGCTGCTTGTTAAAAAATCATGCACTGAAATACAGAAACTGCAGTAACTTGAAAGTTTTTTTATGCATTAGGCTTATTTTTTGTCAAGGACCATATTAATGAAATCAAAGCGAGAGGAGAAAATTATAGAATTTTTGCTGGAACTAGTGATCTACTAACTACTACTGTGCCTTTTTAATTGCTAGGTTATGGCTACAGCTACTTCCTGAATACTATTATTTCACCCTAACAGACTACAAATGTGCCTTCAGTAAAAGAAAAAAAAAGGCAGAAAAATTAAACAGACCTTTTCTGAGTGGGACAGGGTGAAAAAAAAAAAGGACCAGTTCAACATCAGAAAGAAAAACTCCCTTTAATGTTACAGCGTTTCATTTCGTCTCAAACAGCAACAAAGCATCCGTAAAGTGAAAAGTCAAGGAAAGAGATAGAAAGATAATAATTTAAATAAAAATCAGTCAGAATATAAAGCAGAGAAAGGTGTTTTATCACAACCTGTCCCAGGAGTCCCTCTTTCTCTGTCACTTTTTAGTGTGGTGCACTGGGACCTTTTGGCTGAGTGCAGGAGTGTTACAGAGCTCCATGGGGAATGCATTTCTTGGTCGCAAATGCATACACACACAAAAAAGAGCTAACATATAGCATCCAGAGCAGGTCGGAAATGTGTTCAAAGCTCTGTACATGTCATTGCATGGCTTTCAGAGAAGCAGTGCGGACAGAGAGCCTCAAAGCTCTCCCCCTGAGGATCTGAATAGATAGATGGACGGAAGGACAGTGAGGGAGATGAAAGCGGGATAAAGATGAACAGACAGGGACAGGAGTATCACACTTTAGCAGCTGGTGATGCATGGTGCATAGGAATGTGAGTGCTGAAAGCAAGCAGGAAGGAGAAGATGGTGAGAAATGAAGAACCATCCTGTTATGGTTTTTCCATACGGTTAATTTTAATCATTAGAGAAAAATAAAAACATCCTATTTTAAAGAGTTCCTTAAATACGACAATTTAGGGAGACAAGGGTGCACACAACAACAATGGATTTCAAAGCAGTATGTGAAATATCTTTGAGACGATGGCAGGGAGACATTTCAAAGACATTTCAAGGATATCTAAAGAGCAATGCACAGAACTCACTTCTTTGTGAATTTGCTTTTTCATGTCAGGTTGGGTCAGTTGGTTGAGGGTTGATGGGCAATCAGTTGTCTACAGTTACGTGACACGCAGGACCCATTGCACAGACTTCACATTGCAGTTTGTTTGCCCTAGTCTTGCTGGACTGTCCCTGCACACACACATAAAACACACACAAATATAGAGAGAAACTAGCACACGAGAGTACTGTGCAGTAGAGTCTTAGCTTAAAATGAGATAAAAAAACAAGTGTGCTTACCATATCTATTCATTATCTGCAGCTTATCCAGGTACGAGGTTGCAGGTACAGCAGTCTAACAAGCCAATTATGTTTATGTGACAAATCTATGTCGTAACTTATGCTGTAACCACAAACTAATTTTAACTCTATGCCTTTACCTTCTGCATAACCTGACGCGCGCTTGCAAAGAAATGCAACTGCACATCAGGTCGACACATACCACTACTTGAATTGGATGCAAGGTTGTGGTGTTGGGACAAAAGTAAATTCCGGTCACAACATCAGTTAGGATGTAGAGTCGAAATCAATCTGAAGTAGAGACTCTCAGACCTCTCCCCAGCCTCCAGGTCTTCAGAAGGTACACCAAGGGATTCCCGAGCAAGCTGAGAGATATAAATTGTCCAGCATGTCCTGAATCTGCTCCAGAGTAAGACTGTCCCAAAACACAACACCCAGGAGGCATTCCAGTCAGGTGCCCAAACTACTCTAATTGGCTACTTTCACTTGGAAATAGCTCCTCTACTCTGAATGTCTCTCAAATACCCAAACTCTAGAGATAAGCCCTTTTCCACTGGTACCTACTCGGATTGACTTGGCACGGTTTGCTACGGTTTTCAATGTTTTCCATTAGATTATGGTAACTGTTACCAGAAACATTTTAGTACAGGCTTGGCTGGGGTTCCAAGCGATCTGAGCAGGTGGTAAAATGTGTCGTCATCAGACTACCTGCCACCTAGTGGCTGATCAGTAGAGTCACTTGATGAGTAATAAGAGCGTCTCGTTCACGAACATCAAAACCACCATTTTTTAAACCGGGCAATGGCTGAAAAAACACTAGGTATATTCTTGCCTCGACGTCCACCTTTCTTGTAGCGTTTGTGTTGCATGTTAATTACATCGCAGGATGCTCAGACGTGTTGCTATGACAACGACCACTAAATCAGGAGGTACTAAATTGTAATGGAAAACCAGTCCATCCGAGTTGAGTCGTGGCGAGGTGTGGCAAGTCTATGCGAGTAGGTACTAATGGAAACGGGGCTATAGAGAACCCAGCCACCCTCGTTATTTATGTCACTGTTCAGAGCTCTTGGTTATAGATGAGGGTAGGAACATAGATCAGTCAATCTCCTCTCTCACCTCACTTGTAAACTAATCCACATAGGGCAGGAAGTCGCTTCTGGTCTCAGACTTGGAGGTGTTAATTCTCGTTCCCGCTGCTTTGTGAAGTGGTAAAGTGCTTTACTTAAGTATGTTTATGTGAAGTAAGACATCATACGTGTGTCTGAGCCTTTTTTTTTTTTAAAGGCTTGAGAATGTAAGAATCCTAATCCAATACCAGTGTGTTGTAATGTTCTGCCCATGATTTATACAATTTTCTATTATAAATACAAAAAAATGTTGACCTCCTTCTACTAGCGTCTCAGAAAGAACTTCTATGCAACTCCAGCTACGCAACGTTAATGATAAAAAAGAATTACTAAAGCCGCTAATGTCTTCTGGCTGAGGAAGAGGAGCAAAAGATTAGCTGAACTCAACACAAATGGATGCGAACTCTGAATGAACCCAGACAGTACTGGGGCTGCTTTTCAAAAATCAACTCTTGGGACTCAGATTTCAAAAAGGCTTCGTCTCACCCTTCAAACTAGTTTGCATATTTTGTTTATGTCTCACTCGTTTCCTTTCTATCTTATCCAAACACCTGTAATGAGGATTCACTGAAGTGTGAGCAGCCAGGAACACATACAAAACAGAAGACAGGACATGACTGCATGACCTCTTTGTGAACTTCAAATTGACAGACATCGAGACACAGACAGAAAGAGGCGTGAAGCAGACAGGCAAGCTGACACAATGAAGTGGGATTAGACTGCTGTTTCTGACATTCACTGCAGGGTTCAAAAAGAATTTTTAAAAGTTTTCCCCCCTCAGCTGAGAGCTATTTTATTGTTTTCCTTTCTTCCTTTCCAAGCTGTCAAAACACCTCCCCCAAAAAAGATATATTCAGTGTTCAATAAGCACACATATAAAATACACACCTAACTCACTGCACAACGCAAACTATTTTTCTGACCTCTAACCACATCTGACAAGCAACAGCTGGTTTGAGGCAAACAGCTTTTCTCCACAAAGACACCCATCATGGCAGCAGGAGACCGCAGGCTAACTGGAATAAATGAAGGGGAGGCTAAATTACAGTTGTTTGTTAGCTACAATTAAAGCTGTCAATACCTGTTACTGAAACAGCACTGCTCTTCCTGAAATGGAGACACCCAAACATTTCGATGATATCACACTCCATAGACCACACATTCACATTTCCATATGACCATACATGGCAACAAGCGTTACAAATATTCCCAGAACATGATGAAAACATGATGAAAAAAAGCACTTTACTTGTTGAAGCTGTGTGAATTTGGCTGTACAGCAGTGAATTAATAGGATTTTCCTCATGACCATGCACTGCTATGCCATGTTGCATTGTGCATTGTCTATCTGCATTACAAGGTTTTTTAATCATTGAATTAAGTAATCTAATTACCTTGATTAGAATATGTCCTACTATTTTTACTGACTGAACTCAGCTACCCTTTTGCTTAAAAAATAGAAATGTCTTTATCTAATGACTAATTTGATATTTATTCAAGGATAAACTTGAAAAGTATCCATTTTGCCAGCAGCAGCACATTTACATGTTCACATGTGGACTGGTCCTGCGGAAATAAGATTCAATTAAATATCTGGATGAGAGCACTGCTGTGTCTTCAGCGTTATATAATAATAACAACAATACCCTTACGCTGTCATGTAGAGTTGCATGCTTCAGCTGCCTCCATTTATTCTCACTCCATTTGGGACAGCGATAGTTACACGTCACGCTAATGAAAAAAATGCACTTCCTGTTAATAGAGACAGTGCCCTTCAAAATAAGGGTCACACCACAATGGCATTCAGGAACAAGCACCACGTGCTTTATTCAGATTTAACTTTGCTGCTGATTTTGCTGGGAACTGATAAGCACACACATACGCCTTCATACATAAACACACACACACAGTCACACCTACTGCTAAGTGCAGGGTGCTGCTATCAGCAGTAGACACAATGCCAAGCCACCTAGCTAACCATGCAGAACTCTTCCCTGATGTTCAAGCACTCACAACAAAAGGCCATTAAAAACATAAAGCATACATGCAGGTTTTAAGACTTCATGTAAAGTCACACACACACATACACATAAAGAAACTGTACAAGTCTGACTACTGAGCTACAAAGAGGGAACGCTCAAGAGATTAAAGTACATTACAGACTCCCATGAATAAGGCCAGAGAGTGTGTACGTGTTCATGTAAATGTGTGCGCACACGTGTGGATTGTGAGGAATTAAAACAGCCCAGCAGGCATCAGGCCAGAGGACAAAACCTTACTGAGGTGAGGCCAAGCCCGCCTGCATGAGTGTTAGTGAATATGAGAACACAGGGCAGCAGCGGGGGCAGTCTGAGGGAGGAGAAGTGTGAATCAGGGAGTGTCTGACTCAGGGACGACTTTGTTCAAAATAAAATTTCATTTTAACTTGAAAAAAAAAATTGTTTAACTCATGGGCAGACTATTTATATTTTTGTTTTCATAAATGGCTGTGATAACACTATTATTGTACAAATATACAAAGATAGACAGGGTGGTGATTGTAGGGTTAATTTTTATTGTTAAAAAAGTAACATTCAAATAAAGTGCCATACATTCTAGCATTATGTTTTTTTTCCATTAACGCTTTTCCCTTAAGCTGTTACAAACAAGTAAAAAAATCTGTAAAGGATTAAATTAATTAAATTAAGCATAGGCTGAAGGAAACAGAACTGCAACATACAAAGCAGTGGTGTAAGTATATAGGAGAGGAAAAGTATAGTAATAAACACACTGCATGAATTCACATGTGACATAAGAGCTTTGGTCAGTAACACTAAACTGATAAAGTCTACCCTATTTGAAGCCGTGAACAAAAGCTGTCAGAAGATGTTTAATGTGTAAGGTAAACATCTGATCAGTAAGAGAGTTTAAGAGATGCCTGTAAGATAACTTTTATTCTTAGAAAGATTCAAAATAAAAACATAACTGAAATGCCAGCTTAACCTACTTCCAAATTAAATATAAGTGTAAACTTGGGTTTTGTTTTAGGATCATACATTGAGGCTAAAATAGTTCAACATTTCTTGAATCCCATGGGAAAAAATAATTCTGGAATAAAGAATAAAGCTTTCAATAAACTTAATTTAATGATAATCATCAGCAACAAAAAGAAAAAAAAACTTTCTTGTAAAAATAAGACAAACAACAACGCTAGACTCTCTTAGCAAAGCACATAACAAGGTCATCTCCAGGATGTTATATTCCAGAGTGTTGATTAGTCAGTAGGCAGTGATTATGGAGCTGTAGATGTCTCATCTCAAACAACCTGAGAAGGGTAGGTTTGCAGCAGTTACCATGGCAGTGTAACCTGCTAAGAAGGGAACTGCCTTTCCAATGCTGAAAATACTGAGCGTTAAACCTGGAGGTACCTTGATAAGCCTCAAATTCTGCTTCATAGTATGGACTCTGGACTCTATTAAGGGGGTAAGATGAAAAGCTGTAGGAGGCTTGTACTCGCTGTCGTGACAAATGTTGTCTTGCCAAAATCTTTGCAAAGAGGATTGTGAGTAAACTGCTGACATGAGAAACAGCCCTGATAGACTATAGTCGACAACAGCTAACATTTCTGTGAGGTTGTACAAAAAGCTTGCAATCATAAAGTCAACATGCCAGTATCGGTAGATTAAATGTCTCCTATGTTCTTCTTAGTTTAATGTGCACAAATTTGCACTAAACATCTGTGCAGAAGTGTTGGGAAAAATGATAGAGCTTAGACAAAAATGAGTGATGAATGTTGGTGATTCTGTAAGTCAGGTGACCACCAAAGTCATTAAGATTACTGATGCTTGTTGAATATACCAACAAATAGTGTTTACCTTATCAATGAGGTTTCATAATTGCTTCATTTTGGATATTTGTTTATTAGCAGGATTATTGAAAAATTTATGAGCAAATATATAACTTGCCATATAACTTGACCAATGGTGAGGATGGCCAGTCTTTTGACATCAGATCTAATCTGGGAATATTTGGAAGGATTTACCATTGCCAGATAGGGCAGTATTGTATTCATATTTCCATGAATACATATTATATTTGAATAACCATTTAATGTCTTCTGAATCTTAAGAATTATAAACTAATTCAAATCCAGACACATTTTTGGATCAAGGGACATGATTCCCTTAATTCCACGGTATGGGGAGACCTTTCCACCATAGAAGAGGTATGCAGTTTCATACTGTCATTGCAGTTTATTTGATTCTATGGTCTTTCGCATGAAGTCAACCAATTGTTCTTGCATTTCTAAACCTATAAGTATAACTCTCAAAATAAGAAGAAACAATGCTGGGTTTTTACCTTCATCATGGATTGTCTATCTGCTGTGAAAAAGGTATTTTATTTTTGCTTTTAGGTCTAAATTTTAAGGTCTACACTAATAAAATATATAAAAAGAAATAAAAGTAACATGGAACATGGTGTTAGAATCAGTCAGTAAGAACGAAACTGATAAATGATTTAATCCTGCCTGGAGAGAAATGTTGCCTGGTATATCATTGAAGTGCAGTCAGAGAGGTTACTTCAAAGTAAACCGGAGTTCAAGGAAAGTGCATTACCCTCTAAAATTGGAATTCCAAATAACCTAAATATCTGGCAATATTTCTTATAGATTACATTGCACAATATTGACCTGCTACTTTTAGCTACGTCAGCATCCTAGCAGTCATTGCCTTTTTGTATCAGGATGGCAAATTTTCACTTTCTTTAATTACCTTGCTTTATTTAAGCCTGTTGCTTTTATTTCTACTGGGTCGTTAATGCAATAACATTGATGCAAAAGGCTTTGAAATGTGAAATTTCTTATAATAGCTCAACTTCACTGGTGTGATGAACTGTGCCAGAGTGAAATGCAGTGCTCCACTCCTGTTTCTCTGGAGCCAGCAATCTTACAGGCCACATCTGAAATGTAGCCATGAAATAAATCAAGGCCAAGAATCATAAATCTGTTTTCTGAGATTCTGAGTATTTCTGTAGTCAAACGCTGGTATGATGAAATTTTATCATAAGCCTCGTCATTAGAAATGAGACCTTTGCTTCCTGAATGTGCGAGTCATTCCTAATGAGTCATTTAATGAGTGTCCTAATTTGTGGCAGCAATGGTGAATCCAAATGCAACATAATATCAAATATTTAGAAGAGGTTTTTATCGGTGGGAATTAAAAAGGACCACTAAGGATATGGGTCAGTGTTTCTTTTCTTCTCTCTTTCAGTGCAGCCATTTGATCTGTGATAGAAGAGAAAATAAACATTAAACTACTAAATAACCTGGAAACACATATGGTTGTTAATTAAACTTAAACTGCTGAAATGATTTATTTTTTTATGAAGCTCTACATTAAAAGGAACTGGTGAAGTTCTGTCCTACCCATAAAACCTCTAAAACATTTTGAAAATACGCCTTATGCAATTTAACAAACATAGTTATTATATGGTTAATTTTAACCTAACTAATATGAGGTGCAATCATTAAGTTCTGTGACTTGGTTCACAAATATAAAGTTATTTGTTTAGTTATTCATTTCTTAATGGATCTTTTTTTAGTGGATCTCTGATTCCCATATTTTGTTACAACAGCTTCAGTTTCATTTTGAGAAGAAATAAAGATCTTGAATCCAAATCTGGCAAGTAGGGTAGGTGGTATGTGACGATTTGTCGGTCCAGCCCGAAGACTTATGTATGTTTTAGTGGCATAAGGCATATACAACTGCAGGGGTAACTTCCTCTAAACGTTCTACTTCCTTTGAAGTGGTGTTACCTCATGGGACGCATTCACAGTGCAAAGCAGTGTGAATGCTGAAAAAGCAGAAGCATTTTGCTGGTTGAACTCCTGATCAGTTTGAAGTATGCTGATGTTGATCATATTGTATAGTTAACATCACCATCCATAACTGGCTGCACTTAAAGTGAGGTGCACAATGACACAAAAAGAACCAAATAAATGTTTTTTTTTTTTTGTATTTATTTTTTATTTTAATAAGTGGAATTGCTGAAATCCTACCGGACAAATGCCAACAGTGTAATTGCAAGCGGAGCTTTTAACAGGGACTGTAAGCTGCCCAAAAAAATGATGATCATTTAAATGTCCACAGATCTGGAACACTGCCACCAGAAAAGAAGACATTAACTGATTTTAAAAATTGTAATACAACCTAAATTTAAATTCAAAAGGCAAGTCTAGGATCAGTGAAATTGGACTTATATCCTTCCTAACTGTTGTTCCCAGAAGGCTGAGTTGTCTCTATTATTGTTTGTTTCTTGATTAGTATTGACATGTCGTGTCTTAAAAAGCTAAGCAGAGACATTGTCTGCAGATTAGCTGTGTCTAGAATTCTTATGCATATTGCATTGGATTCATTTTGTTTCTTTAAAATGTCTCACCCCTGCTATTTAAAGAAATACATAGAGACAGAAACATTTGCATTCAGTTACAGCCAATTTTAACCGGACTTTGTTTTTGGGTGGTGTGAAGAGGATTCGGAGGGAACATGAAAAATCCACAAAGAAAGAAGCTGTGTGGCAGATTTGATCCCACAACCTTTGGTTGAGAGGCAAACACTAACGACTGCACAACCATGCATCAATTACAGTGTGTACCGTTGTTTTAAAACATACAGTATTGATTTTCAACAAAGTCCTTCAGTCCACCTTCTTTTCCATCACATATTTTGTCTGATATGTCCAATTGTTTTCTTTTTTCTGTCTTTACCCATCAGTCTTCAGACTTGTCAATGGCAGTGGCTACGTATCATACTCTTATCATACTCTTCTTGTCATCGTTTATCATATTTGAACCATCTGTCAGCAGTTCATTATCTGTCATGCTCAACAGCCACTTCTCCATTTCTGATTATTAGCTATAGTATACACTGAGTATTAGACATAGGGAGTCGTAGATATCAGAGAAATAGAAATGTGTCTTCTTTGGAATGATGCTAACATCAACATAAGAAGAAGGCTGTTTATATCAAAATAATGATTCATTTCACTAAAATAGATAAGCATCTAAATTGTGATTGTGCAGCCTCCCCCTCATTACTTTGAAGGCTGTGTGAGTAACAACACAGGTCAGTATGTAATTTGTTCTGCTCGGTGCCATTACATCACAAAAAGGTCTCCAGTGTTTTGTTTCGTAATCCTCTGGTCCAATAAAGCATCACTGTTACCGAGCTTATCCCAGCCTGGATTCAAATTATATCAGCTTTCATATCAGCATAAACGCTCAGCCTTGTTATTTTCATTGGCCTTTTGAGTGCAGGTGCAGATGTAAAGAGACCATAGTAGTTATGATTGGGATTTTTTTTTTTTTCTTGTAACATCAGATGTGGGATTCAAATCACCATACAACCATCCCTTTAGGTGAACACTGAGGTCAACTGTAGATTGCTTGTAGGCAGCAAGCCAAACACTACTGATAAGGCAGATGGTTGGAAATAGCACTATGTGTGTGTGTGTGTGTGTGAGAGAGAGAGAAAGAGTGGAAATGGACTATCCTTTATATAACTGCTTTTTTTCAAGTCTTAGTGACCACTCGATGCATTGCACACTACCAGCCACATTCAGTCACACTCATACCTTCTATGCACATTAACCACTTCATCGACAGCACAGCCGCGTCTATCACCAATGTAGAAACACTAATTAACCTACATGTAACAGGGACTGTGGGAGGAAATCAGACCACTCGGCATAAACCAGTGCACACACAGAGCATGCACACTTCAATAAGGACCCAGGCTTGAACCCAGAACCTTTGTGCTGTAAGGGGACAGCACTAACCAATGTGCTACAGTGCAGTGAACACAAAGTAGCAAAAACGTTTTTTTTAAAAGAAAAAAAATATATATATATATGAGACAAAAATTATTATAAAAAGAAATCAGCTCAACAAGTAATTTTGAGACACATTTGCTCCTACAACAATAAAAAAAACAAACTAGTGTTTGTCTTGAGTCATTAATATGACCAGTGTTGGGCATATCACATTCCAAAGTAATGTATACTGCAATCACATTTTTTTTATAATGCAGTAATGTACTGAGTTCAGTACATGTTCAGTGATCTGCGTGATGGGCAGATAGAGAGAGAAAAGCTATCAAACATGCCTTTGTTTTCCGGCACGCTCGTGCTACAATAAGCTGATTTCAGTTTGTGTGCAGGGAGGGGGAAATGATGGGGTGAGCTACGTCTTTGTATTGCATGAAAGGACATTAAAGGACAAGCACACAATGTTAAAGTAAAAACTGCACCCAGAGCACAAACAACTGCATTATACTACAAACACAGCATGTGTTCTTTGGAAGCATCTATATAGCCAACATGCTAACAACAAAGCTAGCAATGAAACCAGAGTGATATTTTATTTTGTTTATATTGTTAACTGGCAATTATGTCACAGTGCTATGTAGGGGAGAAATGCCACAGTAATATAAGAAATACTGGCATATTTCATTGTCAGGGGAGTAATTAGTGATGTAATGCACTTTTTAAAACAGTAATAAGTAATTTGCAGTATAATCAAATAAATTCTTTATTGTCTTCATCCATTTTTGTACAACAGTCTTTTTCAAAGCAACATAAGGAATAAATAAATAAAAAACAATTAAAATGACAAAGGAACTACAAAATCAGCTATTCTTAAGTTGTTTAAGCTGTTGCAAGCTACCAGTCCAGCTCAGGCTTCCATCAGAGCTTTCAAAGCAATGAGCAATTTCAAAAATCCACACATCCTCCTCCTAGGAAACTATTCCTGGATACTTCCTGCCAAATTAATATCAACATGCCAAAAAATGTGGGACAGTGAATAGCCAAGCACACGGTCCACAGATGCTTGCACACACAAGCATACACACCGACACACATGCACATTTTGCATCTTTTTACACGTGTGATTCTTTCCTCGCTAAGTATGGCTAACACATGTAATTCCCTGACTTATAAATGTTTAATATATGGTTAAAACTCTCTAAACATGAAACAATCTGGGTGTGTTCTTCTCTTGTAAGCTGGAGCAAACACTACAACAGTTTGCTTTATCAGGGCAGTAGTCAAAAACAAGACTCACTTGTAGTTTCAGCACCTTGGAGAGAAATCTGATTAAAGAAACATTGAAATTATGAAGCGGCGACAGCAGGAAACTTTGCAGAAGTGCCAATACACATTCTTCTTTCTAACAAAAGTGATCTTGTTGTCAGTGTAAGGGGTAGTCGCACACCTCGAATCAGCATGGCAACATTTTGGGACAAAATAATGTTTTGTTTGTAATGTGAACAATACAGCAATTAGGAGACTAAAAAGAATGTTCGACTAGCCAAGGGGCACACATTGTGGAAACACAGGCAGCAATGTTGTCGGTTTCAAGCTGTCAGCCACAATACAATACCCACAGACACATTGCTTGGAAACACAAAATAAATCCATACAGAAATTAAAGAAAATTAAACACAATCAACTTGTTCCTCACAATCGCGCACTTCCATTTACACAACCATACAAGCTGCCGTGGGACCCCATGCCAGGTGCAGCTGTGCTTTCATAGAGGAACAGCAGGACTCGAGCGGGACTATTTCAGGCTGTGGCGGCCAGATTGAATTAAAGCCGGATTAATCCCTGTAGAATTTGTGTCATTCTTCCAAGCAACACTAAATCCAAATCAAATTATACAACCCGTCCCCCGCTGCCACCAGCACCACCACCATCATCCACGGTACTGTAGCACCATGCCTCAAGTGTGCACATGTGTGTGCGTATATAGATATCAGTGTCTTTTTAGTCTTGTTTTTAGCCCTCATTCTCAACCACATTATCATCCCCCCACTCCCCTGTCAACCTTTTGTTCCTCTCCAGCTGTGACTGATGTGTGGAAAGTTAATTGATAGTGACAGCCTCTAAATCCAGCTGAGGAATCGTTACATGAAAGAGGAATTTGGGATGGTCATTGGGTTCAGTCAGCTCAATTTGCCTTGTGCTGGCCAAACATCACTTATTAGCATTATTTACAGTGTCATGCACACACACGCAAATCAAATCCAACAGTAGAACTAAACATACAGGCATCTAGATCTTAGCCATCTGGCACTACTTCAACTGACATCAAGTTTGGGCGAGAATAAGTGCCCTCATAAACAGATACCAAGTTCATGCAGCTGTAGCTTGTTTTGGCATGGGCGTTTGGCATTTTGTTAAGAGTTTCCACTAGAGACCTACAAGCATCTTTAACTTTCTACACATTTTAACACTTTCATTTTCTTTTTAGAAACAGTTAAAATCATTGTTATATCGGCCTTTTGGACTTGTTTTTACTATTCATATTTAGAAGTTATGACATTGTTAACTGGTTTGAAAGGAAATAAGATTGTAACATTGTTAATGTCACACTTCTGTGGGTAGCAAAATGTTCTCATATAAAAAGTGTTCAGATCCTTGGATTTGGACTCTGGTTTTGTGATTAATTTCTGGGTTTTCTAGGTGATTATACTTTAGTCCTTCATTGCCTAATCCCTTGGTGTTTAGTATTTTACCCATTGCTTCCTAGTTTAGTTATGTTTCTAGTTCTTAGCTGGAGTAGCTGTTTAGTTATTTCCACTCGTCCGTGTCTGTTTCACCAGTCATGTCCTTGTGTCTGTCTTGTGTCTCTGTGCCCTGTCTTTAGTGTCTTTCTGACAAGTGAGTGTTATCTCCTCAGCCATGTCTCTGTGCTTTCTTTCTCTTTGCCTGCATCAAGTTTTTCCCAAGTCTGGGGGCCTGTCTCAATATGCTGTACTACTGTGTACTTGTGGTCTCGTGGACTTGTGGTACGTCATCAGTCGGAGACAAAGAACTGTTCCAATTCAAAGCACGCAATCAAGCCGAGAACGTGAAAAACTCCCGGAGTGTTCTCGCTCTGCCCGTTTTATCGTGCATGCATCAGTGGTGACTTGTGTGGACTTGGTACAGCTAAATATCCCAGAATGCATTTCATCCAAAACTCAAACACGGCAATGGTGGAGGAGCATGGCTAAAACTTTTAAATATTACTCTTTCTGGGTCACAAAATAAACTTTTAAGATATTTTCAGGCATCCGATGTTTTCGGAGACGTCTGTTACCCACCACCTTGATCGCTGACCGGGAGGTCGAGACTCACACCCAGTGGACTTCCGGCACATTGTTTTCAAACACCTTGCGGTCTTTCACTGCTCAGGTTAAACATGATATATACGTCTCTTAAATAACTTCTAAATGCTAATGTTTGGTTTATTTCAGTGTTTGATTTGTTGCTGAGTAAATTATTTTGGCTGAGATTAAAATGAAGCTTCATAACATATTAATCACAGTTAAATTAAGAGGGGACGTCAGGAAAAAATCCCAGACCTGTGACAACATCAAGCACACGGGTCTTCCAATTGTACAAATTGCGAGTCTGTACTCGCGCTCTCACTAAGTCCGGACTCCTGTGCGAACTTACAAAGTCTGGACTTAGCGAGAACGCGAGTACGGACTCGTGTACTTGAGAATTGAGAAAGAGCCTGGGTCTCTGTCTCCATGTTTGTTTGTTTCCTGTCTTATTTAGTCTCTTGTCCTGTGTGAGTTGTGTCCAGGTTTTCTTCCCCCATTTTGTTATTTAGTTCACCTGTGTTCTCTGGTGTGTTCCATCCCTCTGATTACCTCATGTGTATTTAAGCTCTTTGTCTTCCTCTGTTCTTTGTTGTGATATCCCTCTAGCTGTGTGTTCTGTCTGTTCAGCAGATCCTGTGTAGTTTTATAGCAGTATTCCCACGTATCTGTATAGTTTATGTTCTTTTTATTCAGTGTCCTGTTAATCCAGCAATAAAGCTGCTTTTGAGTTCAGTCCTGCATCTGAGTCCTCTGTATTGCATCCATAACTCTGCCTGCCACACAGTGTATCATGACAAGAGCAGTGAAAAAGGCAACAGATTGGACAGATTAGATAAAAAAGTAGTATGTCAATGGATTTGAATTGTACAGCATCAACAGACATTGAATTAAAAAAAAAAAGAACTCTAAATTTTAAGTTAAGATTTGTTAAATTTGATATAAAAATATGGCAATATTATATCAAAAATACCTTTTGTGTTTAAGTGAATACAAAAGTAGTCACACTAGGGAGCAGGAAAATGTGGGGATATGCACAGAAGAGAAGAGGAATGAAAGTCAGTAGAAGCAAGACAGAAGACATGAGTGAATGAGAGGGAGGCAGTTGGAAAAGTGAAGACAGAGAGTAGAAGTAGCAACAGTGAAGGTAAGTGAGTTTAAATACCTAGGGTCAACCAGCCAAAGCAACGGGTGGTCTACAAGGTCGGGTGGAAACAAGTTTCAGGGGCGATTTGTGACAAAAAAATAGCAAGAAGTGTGAAAGAAAAAGTTCACAAGATGATAGTGAGACTGGTTATTATGTATGGTTTGGAGATAATGGCACTGACAAAAACAGAAGAAGCCAAGCTGGAGGTGGCAGAGCTGAAGATGTTAAGGTTTTTGCTGGTGTGACCAAGGTGGACCAGACTGGAAGGATTAGAGGAGTCAGACAGCTCAGTTGAGTGGTTTGGCGTTAGAGAGTCAATACTGAGATGGGTTAGACACGTGTAGAGGAAGAATAGTGGATATATTGGAGAAAGGATGCTGAAGATGGAGCTCCTGGGCAGGATGAAAAGAGGAAGACCTCATAAAAGGTTTATGGGTGTAGTGAAGGAGGATGTGCAGAGGGTTGCTGTGACAGAGGAAGATAGAGTGAGATGGTGATGCAGATGATCTGGTGTGGCAACCCCTAAAGCCAAAACAACAATAAATAGTTTGTAATGGTTGCTTTCAAAATAACTGACTGCGAGTGGTTACAAGTTTCCATCCCTAAACTGACTGTTGTTGATAACACTGATGGCACTAACACAAAATCAGTCTGTTATCAGTTTGCAGTTGTGGTTAAGATGTCGGTTAATTTGTTTGTTAGAATAGAGTGGTTAGCTACGACAAATTGTCAACAACAAAAAAAGACAGCATATATTTGCAAACCTTTGGCAATCTGTCTCAGACTAACTGCAGTCAGTTTGAGTTAGACTGCAGTTGTTTGGAGACAGGTTGCCTCCCATGAGGTGATCTGTGTGATCACCTGGCATGTGATCACCTAGCGATCAAAAATCGTTTCCCAACACCCTCAAGGTCTTCCTATGTAAAAGAACCATTAAAGGTCTGTACTCAAGCTGTTTCAGCTTGCCTCTGTTTACTCCTTCTGATTGGCTTCTCCTCATAAACAGAATGTAGAAACAACAGCTGGGTGGGACATCTCTGCCCACTGCAAGATTTATGTGCTTCATATTACCATATTAGCAATATCCAGATTTACTCACACCAGACAGAGCCAAGAGTGGAAAAAACACGGTGCGAAACCTAATGTTTAGAAAAGCATGTAACAGAAGAGGCTAAATAGACGTTTTGATGTGGAAACAGACCGCATCAATTATGGAAATGTGATTTGGAATGTCAGATGATAGTGGACGTATTCAAGCTCAGCAGGAAACCAGGTCAGTTGGTCCGTCAGCTTGGACCAACTGACCTCAGCTTGTCCTGGTAGCAAGTCAGGATGGGGTTTGAGCTTAAGTCACGATAACGCATTGCACTACTCTAATCTGGGAAATGTTAATCTTCAGTCCCTTAACCACTCTGTAAATCTCATGGTGAGAATTCAAGAAGCACTTTTTATCTCAATCACACACACTTTACTTTCCAGTGAATCTGTGCTTAATTTGTGGGAAATGAGGACTAAATGTGAGGAGTCCCAGCTGAGGCGGAGTCATGCAGTGTGTGCGTGCCTACATGTATGTGTGTGTGTCTGTGTAGACAGGCATTTCTGTAAGCAACTTTCCATCAGTTTCTCTTCTGTCCCAGTTTGATGGACGTACACGAGCTGTAGAGGAGGACTGAAGATGAGGGAGGGAGGAGTTGAGAGATGAACGAACAACAGCAGCCAGTGGCATCAGGCTGCGAGATGAGTTTATTTGCTGGCTGGGCTGACATGCTCAGCCAGCAAGGGAGATCGTATACTCTCTCTCTGTTTTGAAAACATGTGAGCAAAGTTTGAGATCTCATGGAAAAGTAAAAAGTACTTTTTCATCTGATCGGTCCAAGGCAATCTGTCCAAGGCAATCTGTCGCCTTTGTTTTTCACTGCTCTTAAAGTGTCTGAACATTTTGTTTCCCACAGAAGTGTGTCATTAAAAACCACAAAAAATGTACCAATCCCGTTGCCTTTCAAATCAAATCTGCTCCAGATTTTTTTTTTTTAAATGTCTTGAATTATGCAAAGACTGTATTTAAGTAAAGGAGAATTAAAAAACTATATAGGTAATAACTGAGCTTTTGTACAATATGTTGCAGTGCATAGATCTTACAATACAAAAGTAGCACAAGAACCAGTGTTTATGACAGAAGTCGTGATAAAGGAAATACATTATAAGTTATTGCTTGACCTCAAGGACAAACACAATGTGTTGTGAGAAACACTGAATGGAAACACATTTTGCTTGTTGAAGAAGAAACTCCGTAGGGCAACTTTTCCATTTAGGAACTCTCGGCACAAAAAACTGTTTTTGTGGAAAAACAACACCTACTACAGAAAAGAAAAGGTCAGAAAAGACCTGCTTTTAGGAATAGTTATGGGTCATGTCAGTACTAATACTAAAATACTGAAAATGGTGGCAAAGTCTTAGAGAGGAGGCTTGAGATGAGAATATTAGAAAAAAATTACAAAAACATGATGTAGAAAGAGATGGACAGAAAGCAAAATGAAGAGTCCACTTCCCAGACTCCAGAACTGTGTCTTTTCTATTAAACAAGTCTTTTGTTGTGTGTAAGAGATAAAGATAGGAGAATAGACAAAAAGCAAAAAAGACTTAAGAGAAAAAAAATGTGATTTAGGAAACTCAAGGGTTTTCCTAGACAGAAGGATAACAATCTGACTCAAAGGCAAAGCAGAGGTGCGCTAGAAAAAACTGAGGAGAAACAGAGTAACATGTTATGGTAGTACAAGCAGTTCTACTCTTTCGTTCTCTCTTTCTCTCTTCTCTACAGCCTATCCCTGTGAAAAGCTCCTCATTTCTCAGGGCAAGTAGGAAAGAAAGGTGTGGAAGATGTAAGAAGAGAAAGAAAAGAACAGATAGACAGGAAACAGTGTAGCTGTAGGGAAAAAAGATGAAGAGGAAGACAAAAGATCAAAAAGGGTAGAGGAACCAGGTGAAAGAAGGATGAGGAAGAGAGGGGAAGAGTGGGGAGAGAGGTTTTGACAATACAACCCATCACCTCACCACCTCGCTGGCTATCATCCCATCCTATCTCGCCCTGTCATGGAACAAGCCAAGCAGAATGAAAAATGAGAGAAATACTGGGAAAAAAAGGATGAAGCGTGCAGGCTAAAGGAGGAGGAGGAGGAGGCAGCGAGGTGAAATTGACCATACTGTAGTATGTATCGCCCTCCTCCATCTCTTTTTTCCCACACAGGTGAATCCTGGGGGGGATAGGAGTCTATGAAAGAATACATCACCCTCTTGAATCAACCTGTTTGTTACTAAAGCCCTATTCTGTCTCCCATTTCTTTTTTCCTCCTTTTTTTTGGTAATAAATTGATCACACAAAAATAGATATTGTGTCACAACTTGATTTAGAGACCGTTCAGCACAGTAATAGTGTACGTCATGAGAGGTGAGCGATCGGTGCAGTTTTATGCAATAAAATAGTCTGTCTTTTCCCAAACAGTTTACTACATAACAGGTTAGTACAAGCATATCAAACCACAAGCATAAATGTTTCTTACCGAAGATGATTGGAAATTCCAACATCCATCAGCATATCCACAGGGGGAAAAAAAATCTCCACATTACAGTCTCCTTCACTTACATTTGGACTTCACTTTTTTTAAACTGATTTTTATTTCTTAAATCCAGCTTCACAGACTTTGTTAAATCCACTTTTTGAGAGCAGGGCTCCATGAGGTAAGTTAGCCTTTATGGTATAGTGTTTCATGGCCTCTTTAAAGTTACAAATTACAAGTAGCAAATAAAGACACAGCATAGTGTTGTGCAAAAGTCTTGAGCTAGTAGTCAATAGTTCTCCAGGTTTTCTAAAGTCTTTCTTTGAACAATGGCTGCTTCACCCATTTCCAGTCCATTCCCCAAACCTCGCCATTTTCCGAGAAATTTGTTTTTTGGGGAGTTTTTTGGGGAGTTTTTGTTACGCGACCTAACGCTTACCTATGAATCATTCAAAGATAAAAAAGGTTCACGAGAACACGAGAAAGGTATGAACCAGTGTTGTCTACATAACAGCCAAACTTAGCAAAGACTCAGTTTTAAATAGTATCTTTAGGCACTTCTACTGCTTCTGTTTGTTCCACCATGAAATGTAATCTGAAAACATCTGACTGGCAACAGCTTCATTGTTTAGCATGACAATGATCCTACTGCTAATGCAGTAGAAGCATGAATATCTGGATAGAAAAACACATTGGAATGGATTGGCCTCCAGTAGGCCCAGTAGGCTCTCAACATCCAGAGAAGAGTTTAAGCTGCTGAAAAGTACCAAAATACTGACTTTCAGGCTTGTTAGTATTATACAAGTTCTGCTTTTGCCTTATTTCCATATGTGTTTGCACATGTTTCAATAAATTGATGCATCAATTTCTCATTTCCCTAGAAAAATACAAGGAAATGAAGTGTGGTGCAATAATTTTAGTTCGTGAGAATCTAATGGATCACACAATATGTACATGAATTTATCTGCAGCATGGCAATTACCCCAAGAGAATGAAAAGAACTATGGTTAGCAACAAAAACAACAAAGAATATTGCAACAAATGTTATAAAATCCACAGAGCATCACAGGGCCAGGCTAGGGTCACATGCCATACCATACCATCCACTGAAGATGTGCAGCAACTTCGCCTTCAGCCTTACCTTCTGCCACAACCAACTTACAAAGTATTTTTTAAAACTGTGTACAAGTGAATCCAGAAGAATCTGTTTAAAGAATCTCCTTAAAAGCCAAGGAAGGTCACAGCAAATCAGCTTTAGGTGTATAAAATTGATTGAAATATAAAAGAAAAATGCACTGCTTTAAAAGCGTCATTATTTCAGTTTTAACGCCTAAAACGTTTGCAGTTTTGTGCATAATATTGTCTTGAGGACTTGTTGTTGTTGATTAAGGTCAGGTTGTGTATCATGGTAAGTGGTTACACAGACATTACAAGTTTAAAAAAACACACTTTTAAATCCTAAAAATCAAGGTCACTTACATCAAGTACCCAAGTAAGAAACACTCATAGCTACTCAATAATATGTCAACATGTCTTACAGCCCACACGTATCGGCTCCCACATAGAAAATACAGACAAGACAGGGAGGTTTATAAAAAAAAAATGAGAGAACGAATTAGTGTGTGATTCATGTGGCTACTTTATAATTAGCTGACAAAGCTGACAAGAACCCCAGCAAGTGACTGAAGCATTAGATTAAACAATGTTCTGTATTTAACAGCCACGACTGCATGCTCTAGTGCTTCAGTAGCGCAATCAGAAACCTCTCTCACACCCACACCCACATACATATACACTACACACTTGTGTCAACGATAGGCTTGCACACACCCGCCCTAACCTTCCATGGCTGCCACAGCGCTACACCACCACTGGCTCTTGACAACAGCCTAATTGGTAATTATACACATGGCCCCCTCCCGGGAGCTTGCAATCCTAATGAAACTGCTTCAGTGTCTGGTGCACAGACAGGTCTTTAGCAGACATCCAAACGGACACACAAAAGGAGTTCACCCGTACACGTATGCATGCACAAATACACACACACACACACACGGCAGAGAATTGAGAAGGAACCGGGGTGTGTCTTTGAGGTCAAGAGGAAAGTCGGAGGTTAAGGATGAATGAAAATCAAACTGCAAGTACAGGGTAATTAACTTGACCCCGTTCATAAAGAGTGTATGAGTGAGACATTGTTGGTGACTAATAGAAAATGATTCATGCATGAATTCTGTATGAATGGCTCTGAATGGTGCTGTAATTACATGTTTTGTGGCTACAGAAAAACTTACTTCTCTGTGTTTTCTACTGAAGGCTCATAATTTATTCTAAAAATAACGAAGGCGAACGAGCTCCTACTATAATTTTGTTCTGTTGTTAAGGCAACGATCAAGACACACAATGTTTCTACAGGATATTAACGTTACAAATGTTCTCACAAATGTATGCTGACTGCTGAGTCATAATCACATTTAATACATAATACGAGATAAGGCACCCCGTTTCACTAATGCCTCGCATTATAGCCATTTGTACAGCACGCAAGAAGGTTGGCAGCCATTTTTAGATTCAATACGATGGCTAAAAAAGGCCCTGCTGATTGCTGTCATGTTACAATCAGCTCATTTGCATGTCATCACATTTGATGAGGTAGATTATTTGGCAAAGAATTCTGTGACTTACAATATCAGGACAAGAGCCAGAAAGGGGGGGGGGGGGGGGGGCAGAAAAACAGCTGTGGGGAAAAAAAACGCAGAGGAACTAACAGAAAGTAGAAAAGTATACTTTAACTTTTGAAAGACAAGAGGACATTCATCATCCTGTGATTCAGAGGAAAGCCCAGAGAAGATTGAGGAGGCCACTTTGAGAGAGAGGGAGAAACAGCATTACTGATCAAAATAAATGTAATGAATATGACAAAATAGATGAGTGTAATTTATGTCAAACAAGGCGCTACGTAAAACGAGGTAATACTTTGCACGGTGTTTCCGCATACAGATGTTCCAATAATTTGCCTTTACTTCAAATGTGAAGAACAGTTGTGTTTTGTTAGCTTTTAATGTGTCTATAGCAATGTGTTCACTGTATATGGATATTTCTGGGGAAACTTGAGAGTTTTGAAAGGCCTTTAAGATGCATTAAAGGGAAGATTATAAATCAGCTTGCTCCTAATTTGTAAGCTGTTTGAGTTCTACTGGTGTATTTATTAATTAAAAGACAAACGTCTGCTTTATATAGTCTACAGTTTTCTTTTCACTGCTGTGCATTTCTGAAAGAAACATTTTACATGTATCACACCATAAATGACCCTCTGGTATGAAACTCCTTAGTGAAAGTTAATATTTGTCACCAATCACCGCTATCACCGCATTTGTTCATTTTTACTCACAAAAATGTGCTGTTATGGATTTAAAAAGAAATGTACTTTAATATTGAAAAGAAAAGTCTTTTATGAACGATTAATCCACCCAGACCAACTCTTTTTATACATATTGTTTTTAATCTATTGATTAAACTCCCATAGCCACTTTACAGCTTTGACACGTCAAGGCTTCATTTGACTTTAATTGAATAAACAGATTCTGCTGTATTTTCCTAGGAGAATAGTCTGTCAGCATTTTATCGGTTACATTGCTCAAAAAGCTTTTTAATTAAGTATTTTTTCTGCAATAATTCTTCAGTAATTTTATTTTATTTATTTTTACAATTTACAGTACTGTGCAAAAGTATTGAGCCACCCCTTATTACCTTAACATTCAAGGAGCCAGATGGTCTTGTATTTTTAAACTGGTCTGGAGGAATATTTCTCCAGTGGACACTGGCGGCTTTTAAACTTATTTTCTCCTTTACCTAACTATTTATACTTCTCCCAAGAGGGATACGTTTTTTTTTTTTTGTGGTAGCATTAACTTGTGTGTGTGTGCATACCATTCTTTCTCTCTTTCCCTTTTTTTCTTCTCTCTCACCTTTAGGTGTTTATTTGAATACACGTGAATACAATAACAAGGACTGATGCAACGTGGCATGGAAAACTTGGCGTGGGTACGTCGCGACCTAAATGTGGACCAAGGGAAGTGGGGAAATGAGCCTGACGTGGGGAACTTGGAACATGGCTGGTAATGTCTAATGATCGCACTGAGGAGAGAAGAGAAAGGGATTAGTGAGGTAATGGCTACTGTGTTCAGTAGATGGTGATTATAACTAGCCGACTGCTTACTTGCAGGCGGAGACAGATGAGCCTTGAGGGGAGGTGATATGAGTCCGAGTGAGCTGAGTGGATATGAAAGGGCTGACCTGAGTTCCAGAGGTTCCAGTGAGTAGCGGTGGCAGGAGGGCAGGCTCAGTGAAGCACTGAGAGGTTTCCAAAGAAGACTGAAATTTTTCCAGGGATCCAGGTGGTGGCTTAGAGTCAGAGCAAAGAAGTCGAGTGGATTTCCAGGTAACTGCAGCACATGGAAACCAAGGTAAGTAAATTCTTAACAACAACAGCAAACGTTAAAGGAGCCAACTACCAACGTTGAATGGTTGACAAACTGGCGGTGAGGCAATGTCAACGTGGTGCTTAAGTCCCCCACTGATTGCCTCAAAACCAGCTCCAGGTGTGGGAGAAAGGTGAGGGAATGAAAGTCCTGCCCAGTGGCGGATACCAGGTGGCTCAGGAGCGTAGTGGAATTTTCCAGCCACTCACCCGGACTGTGACACTTTGAGGTCAACTCCGTGATTTACTGATCAGAAATGGATAAAAAGAGGTTCTTACTTACTCACTTAAGTGTCATATAAAATCATATAAAGTAAAATATGATGTCCCATTCAGCCTCCGGTCTCACTTTTAAACTTTCGAGAGGAAGTATCCACGATGCAATGCCGCCTGATTCAAAGCGTCTTCATTTTTCACCATGACAATAATCCCAAAACACACTAGAAATGCAGTGAAAACACACAATAAAACACTATCAGTCATAGCTTGGCCTGCCCACAGCCCGGACTTCAGTCTTATTAAAGCAGTGTGGGATCATCATGACAGAGAACAGAACAAAATGCAACCAACTTCCAAAGAAGAGCTTTGAAAGTCCTTCAAGAAACTGGAAGAATAATTCCTGAAGACTACTCAAAGAAAATGTACTTAAATGTTAACTTTAAAGCTTACTACAATTGCACAAACTCTGTTTTGACGTCTTTACTGAATTTGCATGTATGTTTTCATGATTCAGCAAATCGCAAAACTTTTTCACATTATGAAAAAGTATATTTTCCTACTACTGCCACTAGCCCACTTACTGTCCCACCTTTAACAATAAATTGCACTTTCATTGACTAAAGCTGGGGGTTTCTTGAGCTCTCCTGTATGACTGGGCAATGAGTCATTAGTGGGAAACTCAATGAAAACAAGGTAGGTTATGATATCACCTGGTTGAAAGAGTTAGGTTAACAATCTTTGTCACACCATCCCCCACACTGTCCCTGTATATACAGGCTGAATATATTATGAGATTTAAGTGGAAAGAAATGAATTATTTATGCAGTAACCTACAGTAATTCTGCTGGTCGCCTCTTTTAGTTGTAGATAAGGCTTGAAAGTAGAATGGCGTGCTGTAATATAGCAGGAAAAAGCATGTATTTTGCATCGTCTAAAAACAATATGGATTTCATGAATAATATAGAAGCCTATAGGCAGAGTGCAAATGAATGATATAGGCATGTATGTAGGGAGGAGGTCAAACTAAAAGAAGGATTCACAAGATGAATCTGGCTGTGTTTCACTGTCAGCAAATAAGGGAACATCCAGATGCCATCTCTGACTTTAACAGCTTTTTCCCCCCACAAGTAGGAGAGGTATTAATTAAAAGGAAGAGCTGGGACCGCACGATGAAAACAAGGCAGAGAACGACTGTTAAGATCAGACAGATAGTGTAATTGTGGCAATACATCTGACCCTTCTTACTGACACACAAACTTCATGACAGCCCACAGATGTCTGCATGTCTCGAAGAGTCACACTGAATACAAAAACACACACAAAAACAGATGAATCACTGTGTCATTCGTTACCCCTCAGGGTGCCATCCTCTGCACCACGGAAATGTGGCAGATTCCCTCTTTAATAAATGTAGAGACTTCTTCCATTAATATATTTATATCTGCTTGTGCACCTTGTTGAAAGCACATCCAGGGAGATTTCAAGCTATATGAGCTTATTTCTTATCTACTAAGACAACTGAGCATGCCAACCACCTCCCCTTCCTCCCCCAATCTCCCTTTTCTTCCCCCTCTTCCCCTGTGTTCGTTTCCTTCCTTCCATTTTTTTTCGTTTCTTCACACTGCAGAAATGGGATTTGAGTATTTGGGGTTCACACAGCGGGCAACGAGGCTTGAGGACTAAAAGTTTCTGTTCTATTTCAATCGTTCAGTTTGGGGAAAGTTTGTGCGTACCCACTCACAGCCTGGAGTCATACAATATGATAAGAAGGCTGGCTCATATCTGATAACCAGTTGCATAAACTGAAAGAGGAGGACAGCCTACGCTGGCTGATGCAACAGAACTAAAGGAAGCTATGTACCAAAGCTTATATTGTAGACTTGTGTTCATATATACCACTTCATTTTTGCCTACTGTCCACGTCGAGACATAAATAAATACACCCACACACGTTCCTCCTCTCTATAGTTTTTTCTTCAACATGCTGAAAGTTCTCAAAGTATCACAAAGTCACGAGGCACCTCAAGACTTTGGGATGGTCAACGAGCCTTAACCATTTTTTTTTTACCCTGAAGTACAGAATAAAAAAAAATCTGGATCTAAAATTTTATACAGACATAATCTATAACTTTATTTTAACATACAGTCTAACACTCAACCCATAATATATACCACAGGAAATTGTTTTGTTACTAGCTACACTTATAGTGTCTGCATATGGCAGTGTAGGCAAAATAAGATCAGTTTTCTTTTGTATCACCTTTAGTTTCTGATTCTACACAGTCTAGGAAACTTTTATTTTATTTATATTATAGGAACAACACTATCTACCAGACAACTTTCAGCTAACTAATTAGCAGCTGTTACCAGCAAAAACAAATACAGATGCTAAACTCATTCCCTGTGTGCCTGTAATTCAGTAAATAGATACATAAACTTGAACATTTCTGCCATTCGAGAGGGTTTCATAGTGTAATTCTTCGTGTGTGTATTAGTCATATTTTGTAAACATTTGTAGCTTTTTGTGGACTGCTTATTAGGTATAATTTGGTTGAATTTGTCATTTATCATTTTGAAAATTGTTTATTCAAATAATTGAGGTACTTTTCACTTCATCACTTTAATTTCTTGATTTGTCTTTTTTTGTGGTAGAGTTTGTTTAAAAGATGCACATAGTCACAGTTTGTTTGTGAAGTTTCAGCCATTGCTGTCTTCATCTCTCAAAACTAGATGTCTCAAGGTAGATCTGATTCAAGCATAATTTATGATCCTGCAGGTTTGTCAGTATGGGTTTCCATTTGGACAGTATAGTCCTGCGCAGTCCTCTAAATACCCAACTGCACATCGCTTAATGCGGATAACATATGCGTTGGTTGAATGATTGCTGGGCCAGAATAACTCAAAATAAAAAATACAGATAGTGGACACTTCACTTCCACTTCAGCGCTTTGTATTTTATGACCTTTGTCCGTGGCTGGCTGATAGACCAACAACAGCACATGCAAAACTATTGCACAGACAGGTTGTACCACATGTTTCTGACACCACTTCTCTCTGACAGTAAACACTCTACAGCAGATTACCTTCTTGCCAACCCTCCTCAAACATCAAATAAACACAAGAAATTAGAGGACACAGCATCCTCATATGGAAGCAACTAGTCGATCTTAAGTAAGCCACACCACAGGGCGTAATCTACTTTATCACCTACATTCTAAATTGAGAAAATACTTAGTAAATTGTTCTTTTCAAACTTCTGTTATATCTACTGTTGAGGCATAGGCAAAGGAAAAACACTAAAAAAGAAAAAGAGACTTAAATAGTGTAATCATACAGCTCTGTACACTTTTTACTTTTCCATCAGTTTAAGCTGTAATTTAGATTCACTGCTGATCAGCACTTTTGCAACCTTCTAATAATAGTATTTTACTGGCTAAATCTCAGGTATTATGCTAATATTCGCATTATTCTGCTAATCTTAGCATTTAGCTCAAAGCACTGGTGGGCCTAGTGTGATGCAAAAAGCACCCTGGCAACCATACTGGGATTGTGAGCATATTTACCAGCTTTTATCTGCCCCCTATGATTTAAATCATCACAGGCCCCTTAACCAAAAGCATAGTAATGCTAGATTTCTTTGGCAGCCAGCAGTGACCAAGCAGTATTTTATATACCATGCATGTCAGTATGTACTGACTAGATTACTGCTACGAGGATTCTCCCTGCTTTGAATGTTTCAAAAATTATCGTGGACCAATGCCTGTTATGGAATTGGGTTTGGGAAAGCTGATCCTGATGTGGGCCCAGTTTGTGTGTTTGTATGTTGGTGCGTGTTTGAGCCAACTGTGACATTTACTCAGCGAATTCCTCAGAGACGTGTGTGTGGTTGTCTTTCTGGTTTCTGTGCTTTCCTGTCATGGGAATGATTCCAGCTGTGGTTTTGTTATGATCAAAGGAAGAGAGAAGAGACATATTTGGTGCTTGAGGGTGAAATAAAGAAGCAGAGAGAGAGAGAGCTAGACAGAGAAAGAGAGAGAGGGAAAATAGGTCAAAAAAGTAAGAGGATAAAGAGTGAGAGAGTCATGCCGCATCACTGTTTCATTTCACTAACTGACTGCCAATTACATTGAATTATTTTATCTTTCTAATTAGCATTCTAATGTTACCTAACACCAGCTTACAATTTAAATTGATTTCATGTTATAGTTCCGCTTCGCTACATTTCAGAGATACTGTGTACTCCCCCATGCATTTATTTACTGAAGTACTACAAATGTAACAAGGGTCACGTGATAAAGCTGTAACACTTGTAACAATGTAGATTAATTATAGTCATTTTTACCTAAAAACGACATAAATGTTGAATTTGTGTTGCTAAGTGATGTATTATTCATTTTTTATTAGCTGCATCTGTTACAGCTACCATGTAACTTTGCTTAAGCCCACCATATGATTAACTTTGAATCTTATTTGCTGTTTTTGTCAGCCACACTTGGGCTGGATGTGCGTACCTCTGACATATTGTGATCAAAAACGTTCAGGATTTAGTGTTGTGTATGAAAGCAGAAACGCTGCGGCAGATGCCTCTTTGTAAAGTTTAAGTTGCGATTACATTTTCTGCAGAAATGCAACTCTCGTGTAACAATGTAAGAAAAAAAAGAAAGGGGGGGGGGGGGGGTGGAAAAAAAATT
>VURO01011502.1:1608-17210 GCA_015108175.1 Pelvicachromis taeniatus
AAATGAAAATAAAAAAAAAAAACAAAAAAAAAAGATAAAAAAAAAAATTTTTATTAAAAAAAAAAAAAAAACTAATAAAAAAAAAAAACGTTGTAAAAGCTATTAAAAGATGCAGACACTTCGGCTGAGTCACCAGGCTGATCTGTAGGCAGTGAAACTGGAAAAACGGTACAAGGACACACCACTGATCAGCCCAGTAGGACTGGTTTCCCATCTCACTCACTCCACACGTTTCAGCCTTTAAAAGTCAGGAACAAGATTTTAAAAATACACTTTTTAAACTTTGTTAATCAAAGACATTTTTGTATGTCTTTATACATTTAAATACTTGTATAGGACATATTCACATCTCACAATTAAAAGCAACATCAATGATATAAAAATATTTCACAGTCGGTATTTATACTTCAACGTTTCCTGGGAGGCCTTATGATTCAACTAGTGGTGTATGCAGTACAGTCTTAATGCTCAACAGTTGAGGCTCTTGGTGTCACTTTGGTAAATACTGAAACATACATGAGGAAAATAAATTCTTCAGCTGAGTCATCAAGTCCATGTGATTCACTGGCTGGTTGGTGCTATATATTGAGGACAACCTTTGGGTGGAGCTGGACTGGTCTGTTAGGAAAAAAAAAGATAAAGCTGTTATGATTTAACATGCCCAAACAGGAGGAACAGTTAAACTGAATATTTTTATGCTCTTCATGCCACACCCCATAAACACAAATAAGGAGAAAGAGATGAAAATAGCCCAAATGTACTTGAGGATGGAGGTACTTGAGTGATGTTAGGGGGGCTGGGACTCCTGGGGGAAAAAAAGGGTCAGTGGGCTACAACGCACCATTTGGCTGCTATTCTGTAAAGAACTGTTGAGTCTCAGGATGCTGTTCCCTGAACCAGCCACAACCAGCCTGGACTCATCTAACAGCTCCTGCAGAGGACATCTGGAGAGAGGGCCATCCTGGGAAAGGAAAGAACTCTTGGTCTTTGTCTTCAGCTATTAATGGAATACTTCAATATGGTGACAAATTTCTTTTGCATTGCCTGAAAAACCTTCCAACACTTTTGTCTGTGCTATATATTAGGAGTTACTTGAAATCTTGCTAGTTTAGCTTAAAATAACAACTAGCATAATTTGTCCAACCTGAACAGCATAAGAAGAAATTCAATGTGTCATCATTCTTTGCGAACGCATGTTTCAGAATTGTGTGGTCAAAAGTATTTCATTTCAGTTTCCATATCAAAAAACTAGACTTACTTCTACAACTAACTGTTTGAGTTGAGTTTAACATATACAGGTCCTTGGTGTACCCCCACAGTTTATCTTGTCTTAAACAAGATACTTTAGCACATTCCCACACTCCCTTTAAACAAACTTTCTTTTTATTTGCTGTCCCTGACAAACAATAGGTCTGTAGAGAGACTTTATAAAGTTGTCTTACATCCATCAAGTAAGCTGAGAAGACTCCCTGGTCACAGCTTTGAAGAACATCTGCAGGCAGATCATCATACACAAATTTTAAGTTCTTCCCTCTGAGCGAAGAAGGTGATTCATCCTTCAGATAGTTACATGTTAACTCATCTTGGCTGAAACACAGAGAGAGACGGCATCTCATAAATCTTTTGTTCCTGTTAATAATCCAGAAGGATTTTTCACAACTTTACAACATTCAATTTAATATAAAAAACACAGACACTTACTACATTTGAGATTTAAGAATGAGACATTTATCTGAGTCTTACCAAACACTAAATTCATTCCTGCATTGGACTGGCTCTAGAATATCTCATCTATATCAGATTGGCTTAAATTAGATTAAATTGGCACTGAAAAGTATATAATCCAGTACATCCAATTCACACACACTAAACGTTTATGGGGTTTTTTAGTACGTTGTCTAGTCAGCAAGCCAGCAGTATGTGTGCTGCAATTAGTGTCCAGAGTCTCTAAAACCCCACACAGTATAACTACTGCCAACAGTATAATCCACACATATTTGCTCAGTGAAAGTTTAATTTGCTGGAATGGGTTTGTGACATGATATGCCTGCGAAGCATCTGTAACAATGTTGTAACCACCTGCTGCCAGCTGTGCAGCCTCTGTGGCTTTAATAACTGCGAGCCCTAAAATGTAGTTCTGACTGCACAAAACAGTGGCACACAGGAGGCAAAGCAAGAGGAGTTTAAAGTATGGATAGATATAGTGAAATAAAACATGCAGATGGTACGTGTGACATAAGAAGACTATGGATAGGGTGAGATGGAGGCAGATGATTTGTTAAGGCCACCATTAACAGGAGCAGTCAGAAAGCAGCAAAATTAGTGCAAACCATGGAACAAAAATATGTGGAGAAGCTACTATGCTGGGGTATTTTGCTGCTTTGTGTGTTATACTAGGGGATTATTCACCTGCCCAGTAATCCCTGATTGGTCTTCCCCTTCAGGGTTTCACAGTTCAGCTGCATCAGCTGCAGGTCATTCTGCTGATTCTCACAAACCTGCACGCACACAAACATGATTCCTGTGAATGCATTTATTTTTACTTTCAATTATTGAACACATGACCCCCCCCCCCACCACCGATAGATGGGGTTCCTCTCTTTAAACCAGAATACATTTTCTGCATTTATGTTTAACAGTTCAAATTTTATTCGTCACATACACAGTCATACAAGTACAACATGCAGTAAAATGCTTGTGTCCAAGAGGGAGCTTTGGTTAGTGACCGAAAGAACGGGGCAGATGCGGAAAAAATATGGGGGTAGCTGGCCATGCGGGATGGGCTCAGAGTAGAGACACTAGGTGCCGGTTGAGGTGGTTCAGGGATCTGACCAGGATGCCTCCAGGGTGAGGTATTTCGGGCATGTCCCACCGGGAGGGAAAATCCGATGTAGGAAGGAGTCTAAAAATTTAAACTTAATACAAAAATATGTGTAATGATCCTAGAGGCACACTATAACAAATACGTAGATGACAATGAGACAGAGATGTAACAAAAAAAGAGACTTTGGAGACTTGGAAATAGATTTGAAATTACTGCAGCCCCCCCTGAATTACAGACACAAAATGACTGAAATGACATTAAAAAAAAAACATGAAGCACATTCAGACACAAAAAAGTTTTTAAAAAATAGAGAAAACATGGAGATGGCTGCAAAGAAACATCAGCCACCTTCAGTTCAGGGGTTTTACTAATCTTCAGGAGGAGCAGGAGTCCTTCATGTGCCTGTGCCTGAGGTTCCACTTTCTTTCTTTCTTTTTCCTTTGTAGCCTGTTACAAATTAAAGAAGGACTGGACAATGACAGTATCCCAGAGTCACACATCTACATTGTGAAACTTAGAAACACTCCGAGGTATGTTGTCCAACCGGTAAGTCACCATAGACTGGAGGAATGAGGAAAGCTGTACTTCCTGACTTGGGCTCCAGTTACCAGAATATATTTTATGGGTTCATGCTCATGATGTTTTGTTCAGTACTCTCAGGGAAATACTAGATGTTAGAAACCATACCTTTCGTAGGCAGCAGAGCTCAGACATGAGGCGTTCCTGTTTGGAGCGGGACAGTTCTAGCAGCTCATCTTTCCAGCTGTTTCCCTCCCCTGGTCAAAGAGATCAAATGCTGTGCTTATCTCAGCAGGAAAGCATCTTTCTAAGGCTAAGAGGTATCTGAAACAATCTACCCCACAGATCTCTATTGAGAAAAGCAGATTGCTGAGATAAGACAGGACTGCATACTTCATTATCTCCACATACTCCTGCTACTGAACCTAACACTGTCACTGTTCACTGACGCCATCTACTGCGAGTCATTCACTGAGAATAAAATGCCAATTATTCTCCGTTTCTAGAAACACTTTATTTTTCTCTGTTCATATAACTGTCAGATCAATATGTTTGGTCTTTTTTACATTAGAAAAAATGATGAGGGGGTTCATCAGATCAAATCAAAATTAAAACAGTTATTTAAAACAGCTGTCAAACATATTGATCAAAGATGAGGACCAGGATAAATCCTAGGTTACACTGGTGTTCACTAAAAGGGTCTTTTAGTGAATTTTTGCTCAACAAAACAAACTTTTCAACACACAACTAGGGAGGGAGTAAATTCTTGATTTTAATTGAAGGAACCAGAGTGCGTCACTTCATGTGTCTATACTACAGTCATCAACATCTTTGTATGATTTTTTCAAGTTTGAAATGACTGAAGATGACATTGGGATCATAAGTCAATGTTTAATTAAGGACATTCAGAACTGGGACTCAAAACTGAGAAAAAATGATCACCATTGAATCATACAAAGGATATTGTATTGTAATACAACAAAAGACACATATTTCCATATATTTCCACAGAACTCTACATAACACCAGCCAGTCCTAAATCTATCCAGCATGCCTTCAGGGTTCAAAGGGACTTATATGTCATAAACATATCAAGAAACACATCATCAAGTTTCCACCAATGAAATAGCTGGAAAAACAGTGAGACAGTGTGTTTGCGATGTACCTGTCAGGGCGTCCCCGTGAAGTAGCTGGAGTTCCTGCTTGAGGCGGATGATCTCCTCTCTCTGGGTGCTGCTCTGTGTTACCTGCTGCTGTAGCTCCTCTTTGAGAACAGCACAACATAGAAGAAGAACACAATAAGTGATTGATCATGCAAATAAATAGATAACTCATTAGTAAATAATTTTTTAACAGAAAGGCCAAGTTTTTTTTTCTTTCAGATTTCTGGAATGTTGGTGCCATTTGATGTTTGGACAAGATCTCTGTTTGAAAAATACTAATGTCTTCAAGTCTCAGGAATCTGTCCAACCTGCATCTTGGAAGTTCAGATACCATTAGAGTTTATATAACAATGATCCTTCACAAAAAGCTTCAGAATTTATGGTGCACAACTCTGTGATTGTGATATCAGTGTCCTCTGATCATCTACCCCGTGAAGAATGAGAGGAAATGGGCAACAAAATGGCACAAAGTTTTAATAGTGTACCTTTAAGTTGTGTGACCTTATGTCTGGCTTCCTCGTAAGACACTCTTTTCTCCTCCAGGTCTTTCAGGAGCTTGCTTTCCTGTGAGCGACTCTCCTTCAGAGATGTCTCATGGTCTTGCAGGCGCCCTGAGAGCTCAAGTATATAACTTGAGGCTTTTGCCACATCTTGGTCCTAAAGGGTTAGAATAATTCGATAAAATGATGGCACATTATAAACTGATCCAAGAGCAGCAGATTCTATAGAGAGCAAAGATTAACATGTATACCTTGAGTTTGATCATGGAACTGAGCTCCTCCTCCCTGACCTGCAGAGAGCCGACTTGTGTGGACAGAGCCATGACTGTGGAGTTGAGACTTTGGTTCTTCTCCTGAAAAACAGCATGGAGCACAAAACAGCACTTTGAGAAGATGAATTACGCTCATCTCCAGTTCTCTAGTTTTATTAATGTACTAAAATAGCTTTTAGTACATTCATGACCTGCAGCTCAAAATATTCCTTGTTTATATTATACTAGCCCTGTGATGTAGCCTCTCAGTTCATAAATAGACTGAAACAAGCTGTTTTATTGCCTCTTCACCCAGAGCTGCTGGGTGGCGCTCCTTTGGTGGGGCTCTTAGTCACCTTCATCATCTGTATGTCTTTGGATTTGGAGACTTCCACTGAAAAATACTCAGTTATAACCACAGAGATTGCTCTCATCATTAGCAATGATCCTTTGCATGAAATTTGAAAGAGAAGTTGATGTGTTTATCATGGACCTGTTTGAAATCCATGATAAAATCTCAGAATGCACAGTGCAAGTGATAAGAATTAGACCAACATCAGGTTAGACTGATACACAGTGTAGGAGGAGTAGCTGGTAGCAGCACGTGTGCTACTATTTGAGGTGCTGTATGTGTACACACAGAACACCAGGAGTGTAAAGATATAAAAGACAAAATGAGGAATGGAAAAAGAAGACTCAAGTGGCAGCATTAGCAAACGTGATGCTCCAAAAAAGGCTCAAAAGATGAGGAAAAGCTGGAAATAAGGGTCCGAGGAATTTGGTAGTGTGAAGACATTTTGGCTAAACATGTATTACAAAGATATCACAAATACTTTTTACCATTTGAAGCAGTGACATTCTTGCACAGTGCACTGTTGACCTTTTACCTGCACAGTGCAATACACACACAATATAAGACTTTACACACGTTATCCTGTACCATACTTGAAGACAGAAAAACCCCAAAGAGACTAAGTGATATAATAAATGCAACAGCCTTTATTGTATTGTATCTCTATTGTAAAAGACATGATGTCATAAGTTAAGAATAAAAGATTTAATGAAACGGTACTAAAAAAATTATCGTTATATATTTTTGTTTTTCCCATAGTGCCCAGCCCCATATTAGACAAAGGATGTTCAAGATGGAGCTGCCAGGGAAGAGGGAAAGAGGAAGATTACATAGAAGCTTCGGGAATATTGAACTGCAGTATTGAGGGTGCTGAACAATGACATGCAGAAGTTTGGTGTAACAGAGAAGGATGAGGCAGGATGAAATGGAGGCTGATGATCTACTCTGGCGATCCCAAAAGGGATTAGCTGAAAGAAATAATTGAGTATCAGGGAATTTAAAAAACAAATTCAAAAAAAGAAACCAAATTCATTCCCGAATCATTTTTAACATTTATCTTTAAGTTTTTCCTCTATGTTGACAAATCACATGAACGACCACACCCAGCAGTACTAAGTGTATCCAACTGCGTGCTGATATTATGGTGGTGCCTGAAAGTACCTGAAAGTCTTGGCATTTTTTACTGATGTGCTGCTGCTTCTTGTCAAGCTCACAGATCTGCTGTCGGGCTTCACCGAGTTCCTTCTGTGCTTCCTTCTCCCTGGTTTCCACCACCCGCGCATGTTTAATCAAGACTCTGATCACCTCATTACGCATCTGCACCTCCTCTGCACACACACAAAAAAGAAAAAAGTCCCCCCATACGGCTGTTTAAAAAAGATGACACGTGTATCATCTTTATCAACTATAGAAACAATGTGCTGATACAAAAATATTGTTACTGATTAATATAATGTATCCTTGGTCTCTTTACAACTCAGCCAGGGTTCCTACTTTTATTATGGCATCATAACAACCATGTTATTACCATATCTATAAAAATAAATTACACTATCAGTAACTTTGGTTATTGTGCAAAGTTATTTTCTTTTCAGAAATGAATGACACACAAAATAAGAGTGTATGAAGGTGAGTGTGTCACCTTAACAGTGTTAAAGTTTACAAAAAACAAAAAAAGAAAATCACAAAGCCATTCACGATATTATCATGTCAGTGTTAGTATCCACAACAAGCTGAGATGGTAAATAATTGGCTAACATACAACTTGCTCATATAGCTTATATAGCAGTAACTGATTTTTGCTCTAAATGTTGAATGTTGTGTTGTTGCAATATGGTGGTGTGTGCTTAAATTAAAATGGAGCACAGCATTCATTTAGGCAGACTAAAAAGTCTAGCTCAGTTGTTGTTAATCCCACCCCACATCAGCTGATAGCTTAATTCCCTCCTACATTGGATTGATAAATCTCACATACAGTGTGCTATTGAAGCTGCTGTATCCTGTCTACAGTTGCTGAATATCTGCAAGCTGCTTTGCAACCCAGCTTTCCTCTGTGTGCTACAGCCATATTGAACTGACCAACATATCCTTCGCTCTCCTCACCATCTAAATGGGCGCACCTCTGCTCCAAGGTCAGCACCCTCTGGCGGTACTGTTCCCAGGCATGATGCTGCTTAAGATGCGAAGCAGCCATGGCATTTAACTCTGTTTCCCGGTCCTTTAACTCAGCCATCAGCAGCTGCAGTTCCCTCCTTTGCCTCTGGATGATGGAGCTGCTCAGGTCGGTTGCAGTAAACTTATGCCAAACACATAAATGACAGAAAACCTTAAAAAACAACTGAAGGAATCAATCAATTATTGTGTTGGTCAAAGAATATAAAACTTTTTAAATGATTAAAATTTTTAATTATTTCAATAACTGGGTTTTGGACGCAACAAAAAACATTTCGGGGAGAGACCAAGGTTTTCAGCTGTTCAATAGACAATTTCTGAAATTGATGTGACACAAAAAGTAAAGTTTAAAGGTTTACCAGCAGCTTCCTGCTTGATCCGACTAACAATTCATCATCTCTTACCTTAGTTTCTTGCATGCTGGGAGCACAGAAGGTATCTGCTAACATGGGAGGGGTGCCCATGGTGCCCTGTTTTGGTCTGCTGTTCACCTTGAAGCAGTTTTGATCAGGTGTTTGGTGTACATCAAGTGAAGGACCTTCATTTTTCTGAAAAGTGTCATATTTTACAAAAAATTACAATCACTCTGTTACAAGACTATTTCGACATGTGGATATTACTCACCGTTTTAATTGGAGTGCTATGCCACAGCTCACCTGAAGCATCTGAAACAAAGCAGAAGTGGGTGGATGAAACTACATCTCTTTTAAAAAATCTTTTTTAAAGGAGGATGGTGGAAATGTAGTTGAAAACATCTGTTTACCATTTGACCAGCGGGAACAAGCTGAGGCTTTTCCAAGAGCACTTTCATTTGTGGACAGTCTTTTCCCTTTCTCCATTACATCATTGGAGCTTTTTACTAAAATCTGTTCTCAATCATCAATCGTTGTTGTTATTGTCCCGAGCTTTTTCCGATGCATCTCTTGAGGGCAGGTCGGTAGCTAGCTAGCTTAATAAGATTGCAAAGATTAACTTACCATATCAACTATCCAAAAGCTTCAAAATCTACTCTAATTTAGTAATATGCTGCAAATGTTCCCCAGAAAGCCTACACGTTAGCTCGTAGAAACTTCAACCAACTTTTGAATGGTGTGACGTCAGTGGCGGAACTCCTGCAGAACTTTTCAAAATAATGTAAAAGAACAAGAATAACTAGACTAAGAAACACCTCATTAATCCCATATTTGGGAAATTACTTTTTAAATAATAATAATAATAATAATAATTTTCATTATTATTATTATTAATATCAGTAGTAGTAGTGGTAATAGTCCTCGTATTAGAAGTAGTAGCAACTTGACAGATTTTCGCTGCCAGTGCTAAACATCTGTTATTCACTGTTGTTTTGCGCTTCCTTCCTTAGACGTATATTAAGGTTCACAGTCATCCAGGTTCCTATATATGTGTGTGTGTGTGTGTGTGTGTGTGTGTGTGTGTGTGTGTGAGGGCGGTAACAAAACAAAACCCGATCTAAACGAAATTCGTAACGTGTGCTTTTACTCCGAAGCACAGGGGGCGCTGAAGGACATAATCCACTTCTATAACTAAAACAAGAAGCATTACATGGCGTGCTCCAAGTACGCCAAGTGAAACAAATTTTATAAGAATGCTTTTCTAAAAGTCTTACGAGCTTGAATAATGCGATCGGCTTCATTGGAAAGACAACAGTTTTAGAATATATTGTGCGGGGTACGTAATTCGACATTTATTCTGTCTTTATTCAGCAGCAGAGCGTGTCCACTTTGGCCGTGCGTTAGCTCAGTTAGCCGGCTAAGCTAAATCCTAGGTGCTGACGGTGACAGCTGGGCGAATGAATGTTACCTGATGAATGAAGGAGTAAAACTAAACTCGAGATTTAAAAAAAAAGAAAAAAAAAAGATATCCTCTCGATGCATCGTGTCTACAGGATGGGTGTTTTCATAATAATTATGGCGGTTTAATTGTAGAATTTACAACCAGCACTGTAGCTAACTATTCTATTTAATAGCTCAGCTACTGCAAAGCAGCCGCATGTGTTAGCAAGCTAAAGCCTGTTCTTTGCACAGACAATATCACATTCATAGTCTCATATTTTTTATTTTTTCTGTGGTTCGTTCCACTTCTGTTTTGGAGCCAGGCGCTAAATTACAGGCTGAGACCGGCTGGTGATCAATTTTAGTTCAGCCACATCTGTTTGATCATGTTATCTAGCTGGTACCCTTGTGCCCGATCTGTCGTGAAACTAAGGGAAGAGTGTTGGCAAGGCAGGCTAGCATAATGAAATTCTTCCAGGAGCCGTGCTCGTCCGTGTATTATTGTCTCATAATAAATCTTAAGAGACTAAAGCCCAGCGGTTTATAAGTTGTAATGTAAACTTGAATCATGACTGCTATTTAAACCTTTTCATGTTGCAGTATAGCCTATGTTAGCGCAGTTTTCACAACTTGTAAGTACTCTACAAGTTGTACTCTATTCAAATATTTGCTCCCCATTCAGACCTCTACTTCATTCAAAACCAAGTCCATCCTGGATTTTTGGGACCTCTGCGACTAAACCTCTGATATTGACTCTTAGCCTTTATTTACACATACATAAAATATGTTGAGGTTGAAGCACTGTTTTTCCTCACAAACTTGTTGCTTAACTAGACTTCACCCAGTTATAATGCTGTTCTGCTGCATGTAATAGACTCAGTACCTAGAGTCAGATTCACTCTGGTGGACAAACTGTGTTCAAACAATTTCAGAAAAGTCACCCAATGCATCTTTTCTCCAATAATTCCTGTAGAGACTAAATGTTCACGTTCACGCTTTTGGAAAATGTATACGCTAATACATCAGCAGTAGGATAGTATCAGTCAAAAAATATCTGCCAGCTGGTATTTCGTATATCTCTGCAAACACTTTCCTGTTGTGTTTGTGAGCTCTGTCACTTGTTATGGATCATACTTCATTAAAAAAAAATTAAATCTGTTCTGTAAATCTTGGTCATAACATATTTGAAAATGGAGGATTATCTGTGGTGTCTGCATTGGCTTGTTGTTGATGTCCATTAGTCGTTCTTGCCACACGTGTTTTTGTTTTGTTGTTGTTTTTCTTTAAACCAAAATGGCAGCGTTGGAGACTTCAGGAATCAATAAGTGACATCACTGTACATCCGTCTTTTATATGGACCAGGGCACCAATATAAGAGAAATAAGTATTTTTCCACACATGAATTGATGTGGATGGTGTTGTTCTCTAACCTAGAAAACAAACAAAAGGGAATGTGCTGAATATTTTTGTGTTGCCTTAATATACTTGACATCTGATTGAAGTGTCTGTATGTGTGGTAAATATTGATATAAAGTTACCATTTTTAAAAAATATGTACACTTTGTGAGATGTTGGTAAACTGAACATCTTTGGTAATGTTATGATGTTGTAAATTATAAAAGGCATTTTATGCCATTTACTGTCAGTTTAAAGAACAAAAAACTTTGCACCCATTTAAAAAAAAAATAAGAAGGGGGGAAAAAGGCAACATTAGTTGTGTAAATGTGTGTGCTCTATGATCATTGGCCTTTTTTTTCTTTTTTTTTTGGTAGTTAATTTGTGATGGCTACTACTGAGATGGAATCTGGGTCCTCTGAAAGCAGATCAGAGCAAGGGACAGCTGACCCTGATTCAAAGTACCCAATGAAAGTTCTTTATTGTGGAGGTGCAGTATATAAAACCACTCATTTCATCTTCAATTATTTTGTGCTGGCCCATTTTCAGATGTGACATGAATTTATGATTTGTTTCCTTTTCCTCTCTGCAGTGTGCTCTCTGCCTACAGAGGTGAGTTTGACTATCAGTTTGCATATTTAGTTGTGTGACCCACTTTTCTATAAATATTCAGTTGTAGGTATTTTTTCTGCTGCAACGTAAATAACTGAACTGTTGTGTCTGCAGTACTGTGAGTACATGCCTGAGCCAGCTAAATGTAGGCAGTGGCTGGAGAAGAACTTTCCAGATGTGTTTGCCAGGATGACTGTAGGTGAGTGGCGTTTCAGGCATTAGATAAATCTAACTTTCAGTAAATGAAGAATGTAACCATTTTTGCAAGTTTTAGTGTTTAATATATTTATTATTTTTCACAATGAAATACAAAAGTACAAAACATAAAAAAGAAATTAAAATAAAAACCCACTCAAGCAAACAAAACCCCTGTTTGCTGTCAAGTAATCAAAAGTTTAAAGGGAAAAACAATTCACATTAATGCAAAATAACACCAGCCAAGGTATACAGAATAAGAAGGAAGAAAAATAAATAAACAAATACATTTAAAAATAAATAAATAAATAAAGGTCTCTCATGAACTTGTGTAGATGGTTGGTCAAAAAATATCAGAAAGGGTTTCCAGACTTTATTAAATTTATTTACAGAGCCTCTCAAAACCAACCTAATTTTCTCTAATTTAAGATGGAATAATACATCCTTAACCCAATGCAAAACCATGGGTGGGGCTGCGTCCTTCCACTTTAAAAGTATTAGATGTCTTGCCAATAGTGTAGAGAAAGCAATAAGTCTTTGACCCACTGCCAGTAGTGCCAGACCATCAGAATTGACCCCAAATAAAAATAAAAGTGGACTGAATGTTACTCTCATTCCAAATATACATGACAAAGCCTCACAGATATACATTTTTGCAAGTTTTTCAATAAACCTGTGCGATTTGTTTGTGTAATAAATATATTTGACAGAAAATTTTATTTTAATTGTTCTATTCTGACTGCATTGTATTCCGTATATTATATGGGTCATTTTCTTACAGCTCCTCATTGAAAAGTTGTCATGCTTGCAGTCAGAGAAATGACGGGGAAACTGAAAATATAAATCAATAAAACCGTTTAGGTTTGAATGACGTTTGGCTGCAGATCAGCGGTGTTTAACAGGTTAAGTTTGTCGTTATGAATATGACTCAGAGCCCTGAAAGTCTGTTTTGTAAAACTTTGGTGTCCACTTTGTACTTTAGTTCTTCACCCCTTGGACACCTATTACAGATAGCCTTTGGTTCTCCTTTCTGAAATGAGTGTTTTCTGTCATATTTCAGACCTGCTTTCAGAAGAAAATGACTGGGTGTGCATCAGAATTTAGTGATGGTGGCCTCTGTCTATCTAGCTTACTATTCCACTCATGGAAAAACCTAGCACCTGTTCTAGCGGTTTTCAATTGTTTTCACTGTTTTATTGATGTATACTTGGGTGTGACAAGTCGTCATTAATAGCACTGGGGAAGTCATGAAATGTTGTCTTTATTAGGGAAAGAATTTAAGTGTACCCATACTGCTTTTTCATGTTTTCTTATACAAGCACAAGCTCTTATTAATCATCGTCATAGTTTTAAATGTCAGTGTAGGTGCAAGTAATGAGCTAAAACATCAGGCTTCAGACTGCTCTGAACAGATCAGGTTATTCTACTCTTGGAACTGTATGATGTCATGGAGAGGGACTACCTCTAGTATGATCGTCTCAGATATGTCAGAAAAAAGTTGATCTGTGGGGCTGCACTAAAACAGCCATAAGTATTATTTTGAAAACGTGGGTCATTCAAAGAATTAAAATACGGATGTGGAAATGAGCAGAATAGCCTCCCTTTATAAAGATTATATGATGTGATAATTGTAGACATTTTGACTCCAACAGAAGCCACAATTTTTTTTATTTCAGCTGCAGTTAGTGGGTCCCTCACAGTCAGTCAGGATTATTTTTTCTCTAATAGTAATTCTTTATTTGAAAACGAGTCCCACACTGGAAAACTGCTGTATAAGGGAATTAATTTTCTGAATCAAAGCCTACAGGCCTTAGGCTTTGAGCATGTTCTGACGTTTGACTGTTCTGAGGAAGCTAAATTATATACGTTATAATAATAAATTGGTACTTAGCCAGCTGTTGTGAATAAACTGATATGTCTGTCCTTTCTGTGCAAGGTTCACCACAGTGTGAACAGAAATGGCTTTTTAATTGTTTAAAACGGGCTTTCAAGGCCTGAAAGGTGAAACGATTTGCTGTAAAGATCTGTAATGATGCCAGCCTTTAAAGTAGCATAATAATCCCTTGAGAGATAAACATGTTGTTGTGGGACTGGGTTTAATATTGTTCCATTTTCCATTTGTCCCACTGGTCCAGCAGCGAATGCGCCCAAGCAGGAATCAGGCACTGGAGATGCTCCTCCTGCAGGCGAGGAGGAGGAAAAGAAGAAACAGAAGAGAGGTACGCTTACAAATGTCAGAGGGAAAAGGATTCAGAATCTGCTGGTTCATGATGCACTACTATAGTGCATCAAGTTTGCTATATATAAAGTAATGGAATAAGTATGAAACCTTTTGGGTGTATCTGCCTTGTTTAAGACTTTTTTACACTGTGAGACCTCACAGGTTCATTTTAAGACATGGGTCTGATAAATGTCTTCTGATTCCATTAAGTCTTTAGGATTCAAATGATTGCTAAGGAATGAGTGCTTCCTTTCTGCATTTTAACTTTTTATCATTTCTTTAATTGTATGCGACTTAACACTGCATGCGTTTAAATTGGGTTCATTTTAATTTACTTTTTAAGGTGGAAGAGGACAGATCAAACAGAAAAAGAAGACTGTACCTCAGAAAGTCACAATAGCAAAGATCCCTAGAGCCAAGAAGAAATACGTTACACGGGTGTGTGGCCTGGCGACATTTGGTGAGAGCTCTTTTGCTGTCCTTATCCTCTAGGCTGCCAAAATCTAATTCCCTTCGTGTTTTATTCTCAACATGGATTTTGGGTTTGACTCTTGCAGACATCGACCTTAAAGAGGCTCAGCGATTCTTTGCCCAGAAATTCTCTTGTGGTGCCTCAGTTACAGCAGAGGATGAAATAATCATTCAGGGAGATTTTACAGACGACATAATTGACGTCATTCAAGAGAAGTGGCCTGAGGTAAGCTGTCCGTCTCTGGAGAAAACCAGTGTGCGCTGAAAAGATTCATTCTTAACTCACTCTCTCACTGGCGATTTGTAAAAATGTAACAAAGTTCACGTCATGTTGACCATTGTTATTAGTGACACCCACTGCCTTTAAGTGAACTGCAGTTAGCTTCCTGTTGCTTGTGCAACACGGCATGCTCGAGCAAACATTTGCAAGAACAGGGGAGACATACATAAGAGTGTTATACATTGTACAGTATGTATGTGAGGGACTGGTGTATATACTGTTTCTACAGTAATGTGTGTTTTTTAAAAATTAAATAAATAAATAAAAACTCTTAAATAAAAAAATAAGTGCCCCCACTCACTTCAGTATGTTGCTTTGTTGTGGAGGAATTTTGGCACTCTTATTTACAATGTTCACTCGGTTTTGAGTCATTTGTTTATGCACGTAAGGTGCCATCTAGGGCTGGGCAAAATGATAAATGCCATAATACTGCTGTTGTTCTCAACAGCAGTATATGAGAGTGTCAATAGAAAGTTGATAGAACTCATTCATTCCAAAATAATAGTGGAGGACAGTGTTGTGTGTCTGTGTATGGTGTGAAGAGCAAATATTCTGAGCTGCTTTTGAAAATGTCCCCTATAATCTCTAACATGACACACAGTTCAGTCTCCGTGTCTTCTCTGTGCATTGTAGGTGGATGATGACAGCATCGATGATCTGGGTGAAGTCAAGAAGTGAAGACCAAATATGCACTTTTGCTGAAAGGATGTGACCTGTAACAGCGACGACCTGGCCAAATGTACACATTAAGTCATTTTATACCTATTTTATTTACTGTACATAAAAAGCTGTGGACTCAGCCACTCACTTGGCATTTTTTTTTTTTTTTTAATAGTTAATAGCTGCTTTCTCTC
>VURO01011503.1:2347-28151 GCA_015108175.1 Pelvicachromis taeniatus
GTAATTTAGTGACCCAATTCTTGTTGTAAACTCTCTCTATTTACAATAATTAATGTATCGGTTAAGTCTAAACTTTCATAATGATAAGACTTTATCGTTCAGACTGTCCTTGACTTAGATAGATGTTTTGAAAGGGTTTTTCTTAACCAGTAATCTGCTTTAATTGTTGTCTGTAGTGTTTCAAGCCATTTGGTGTTGTTGACCTGGTCATTGCATTTTTAAGGATGCACCAGATTGTTGATTTGGCCACTCCTAAAGTTTTTGCTGATTGTCTGATTCTCTTCCACTTATCCCATTTTGGGTCGTGGGCTGGAACCTATCCTAGCTGCCGTAGCGTGAGACGGCTTCGTAACTAGTTAATGCAATACTTTTGTTAAAGCTCTTGATTCACATCTGGATTGTTTGCTGTAGATTCCACTGAGGTGATGCAAAGAGGCAAAATTACTGTGCCATTGTCAAAATACATATGGAAGTCCCAAAAGGTTCATTCTGTTCATCTGGATGTAGCATTTTCAGTGGGAGAAATATTTTGTCACTCATTCAAGTGACTTCTTCAGTCTCAGCTGACTGCAGGTGTTGCGATCTAAGGACTATGCTGATTTAGTTGTGTTTTATTTTTGGAGACGTGTTCAGTGAGTTGTTTTGGTCCGAGGGTTCTATGGGGTCGGGGCACGGATTTGTGATGTGATTAGAAAGCGCGGAGAAAGAGAAAAAAAAGAAAGAGGGAGAGCATCGTTGCTGACAACCTGTTATGCTGCCTGTAAATGCCAAATCTGAACTGAGGGAAAATAAAGTTGCCAAAAAGGAGAATGGAGTTGTGTCTCTTTGAGGGGGCAACACAGGATTCCCCAATCTTATAAAGAGTCCATTTGCATAATGACTGAAACTAGCACCAGTGAAGGAACAATGGGCTGTGAGGTCAGTTCCTTGATGATTAATATGCAAATTTTCATGACCATTGATCAACAACCACCGATCAGGGACCACTGATCAATGGTCATGAGTACCATTCACAGAGAGTTGGGCAATGGCTGCAATCACAGCTGTAAGATGGTGAAAGATGTACCCTTAGGCCCCCTCCTTGATTCAGAGATGGTCTTTCCCTTTTCACGTAAATGGCCTCCACGCTCAAACCAGCGTTCCTCCCTGTCCAGGATGTGTACATCCTCATCATTGAAAGAGTGTCCGACTGGCCTGTAGGTGTGAATAGACTGCAGAGTCCTGGCCTGACGAGATAGCCCTTCTGTTTTGGTTTGAGCGGGGAGTTAGACGTAAGAGGGGACGATGAAATAGAAGCGCTAGCACTGAATCTAATGAATCGGGAGATAACACAAAGAGCTAACACATACGACAGGTGGGATAGAGTCGAGCCTGAGGAGCCAAAACAAAGAGGCCTAGTTTGCTTTAAACATGGCAAACATGGAAACAAAACTGCAGGAGCTGAGAGATTTTTTGTTTGGAAAACTTAGAAACCCTGAGAGAAATCAAAGCTGATATTAAAATTGCCAACCACAGGATTAATAACACTGAAGCACAGATAGGGGAAGCAGAGGAGTGGTTACAACACACCAAGGATGCTACATTGGAACTCCTTGAGTTACAGAAACAGCCGGAAGACAGGTTGATGGATCGAGAGGGTCGGTCAAGGAGGGGAAATGTAAGGATTCACAGAGTTAAAGAGCGAGCTTTAACAATGCTTTAAATGCTGTAAACAAATAATGCTTTCAAAAATGGATGTGTTAATCATGTATTTTCATCAATCAACAAATGCAGTGAATGAACAGTAGAGAAATCTAAATCAAATCAATATTTGGTGTGGCCACCAACAGATCAAAACAGATCAATTCTTCTGGGTACACTTGCACACAGTTTATGAAGGGACTCGTCTGGTTGGTTGTTACAAACATCTCGGAGAACGAACCACAGATCGTCCGTGGATGTAGGCTGCTTCACATCCTTCTCTCTCTTCATGTAATCCCAGACACATTTGATGATGTTGACATCAAGGCTCTGTGGGGGCCATACCGTCACTTCCAGTACTTCTTGTTCTTGTTCAGTTAGCTCTTAATGACTTTGGCTGTATGTTTGGGGTTGTTGTCATGCTGCAGAATACATTTGTGGCCAATAAACAATCATTTATATTTCTGAAAGCATTCTTGGTTTAAATCATTTTTTCACACCTGCCTAAAACTTTTGCATAGTGATGTATATGATGGAAAGGTTGACTTTTTCCACCACACTAGAATTGGGCAAATTGAAAACTGGTGGACTTTGTTTCTCCACTGAGATCAGATTTCGTAGAGTAAAAGTATCTGGTTCTGTGAACCTCTTCCTTTAGTGATACAGACTGTATAGTTGGCTAATAATGATTTTTATATTGCGTCTTTTGTTTTCTTTATTTTATTCTGCTATAAGGATTTTATCAGAAAGAGCTAAAACAAAAAGAACACAAATAAAAAACTGGAAGGAAGAAACTGTCAAACTTGCTTTCCGTTTTTGAAGTTAATGTGCTAATTACATTAAGTTTGTCTTAAATGTCCGCCCCCCGTACAGTATTCTGGTAATGTTGTTATTTGCAGAGGTTAACAAAAATTCAATAAACTGAATGGGCATGTCTTTGAAAAGAAGTAAGAGTATACTCGGAGAGAACCCACAGGGGCAAAGGGACAACATACAAACCCCACACAGAAAGATTCAAAGCTGTTTTTCTTTCTTTGTGCTCTGTGGCGACAGTGCTAACCCCGGTACCACTGTGCCACCCTAGTTAATTCAGTTCAGTTAAATTTTATTCAACAGTCATCACAAGGCCCTTGACATTTTAAGAGAATGAGCCTACAACATTTTAGACAAACAAGTGTGATCTAGAGTTATAATGTAGAGCTTTGCTCCTTTAAGCTTTTTATCTTCAATGTTGTGTCACTTGGAGGATTAACCTTTTCTAGAGCCTTAGGTTGGACATTACAAGTGTTTCCTTTATGACATGTCTAATACCATGCACTTACCACTGCAGTCTTAAAATGTGTCCACACTTTTAAGCTAGCAGCTTGCTTGCTAGCAAACAGTCCATACTCCAGTTGCCTACTGCATTTACCAACAGATCACATGACCACTTTGAATCACCGGGGATTTTTGTTTGTTTGATTGGTTGGTTTTTTCCCAGCTTTACATCACCCTGCCACTATTGAGCGAGTGTGATGGACAAAATTCCCCATTTTGGTTCCATTTCTAGTCTTATAATACTGCTTATGAAGAAAAAAAAAAGATTATAATGTGATTTTTCCCTTCTAGTAGCCATAAAAACCGGCTCATCTTATCGCAGCAAAAATGCTGGAAAGAACTTCGACCTTAGAGTCCTAACAGAATTTTGGCCAAACAAAGATACCGGAAGCTCAGCTGACAGATTGGTCCCTTTTAACTTTACCGTGTTTACCACTTTACCGTGGTTTTTCTGACTCTAAAGTAAATGCATTTTGTGAGTCTTAAAAACATCAGATAGGATGACTTGGTCAAAAAAATGTAGTCCTGTACTCCTGGTTTCCCTCCAAGGTGCTTTTCCCTTTTTCCTTTCTTTTGCCTGCCTGGCAGTTGGTACCACATTCATAAGTAGTGAGACATTTTGATACAATACTGGGAACTGTGCCAAAGCATGTGTAACACAGGAAGAAAATCCAATGCGAGACCATTGTAATTAGTCCAATAAATGTTTTCACTTGGATGTATTAGAAACAAAGCGGGGCTTATTACGACACGCATGGGTTTAATAGTGAGAGCTTGTAAGCGGATGATGTCTTCTGCACAGAGTCAAAGGGCGCTGCTTTTCTGTGCCAGTGAAACAATTTAACAGGAGCCTTTGCACCAACAAAACCCTATGTTCTGCTACCGTAGAAGAGAAAAAAAAAAGGAAGTGAAACGGCGTCGCTATATCCTAACGTGAGGATGCAATAAATTTATTGATTAATTGCTCTTAAAATTTAGGTTCTTGTCATCATTTTCCACACGCACTTATAAAAGTTATAAATAACAGAATTCCATTGCAGTGACATTCTCGTTTAATTTGCTTTAATTATCTGCTAAGTAACACGGATGCTTATAAGTTTCATTAAATCTCTGATGCTTGTTAGAAACTTCCATAAATTGCTCAGTGTGGCTGGTTAAACACGATAACAGAGCTTCTGAAGTGTTTAATACAGCACAGGAGACTGCCATGCTCATTACTCGTCCCAGAGAGGCCCAGAACGACATTTTGTAAGCTGTAATGCCTTCACTTTGGAGATGCAGACACACACAGTTCAGCGTGGCTTTAATGGGCTGAGGCTCCCAGTCAGGGCCCACAAAGCTCCAGCGATAGATGTGGCTTTTCCAGAGGGTGTTGGGGAGGGAGGCTCGAGGGGGCAGAAAGGGGGTCAGGCACATTTGCCACTGGGTGTCGGCCGACCTAAACCATTGCCACATGAATGAGTTTTGCATGTGTGATTAAAAAGAAAATAGAAGGACGGAGATGTAGAAGATGGTTTCTAACTACTTTGGATAGGTAGAAGCACAAAGTAGAAGGGTAAACAGAGCGCAAATATGAAATGAGGTAGCTGGGTGTACAAAACGGCATCGATGAGTGATGTGATATGAGGAGCTGGTTTGCATTGTGGTTTCAGTGTGGTAGTGCCTACAAAGCATCCCCTGGCCTCTAATTTGCTTTGGCTCTGACCTGTGTTTGTTAATTAAGCCGAACGATAGCCGGTCAGAACCAGGAGTTTCTCTGGTGCTTCCTGGGAGGCGATATATTTAGCTGTCTCGTGCGGCCCTGCGGGGTGGCCTTGAGGTGACAGAGCTGTCTGTTGCGGCGTGCTCGGTCGCAGGCTGTTACGCCTGTAAAAATGTTTGTGAAGTGAAAAGCCCAGAAAATTGTGGTCTTGTGCCAAAAACGGGTCTTCATTCACTGAGTATGTAATGACAGAGCAAGGTTGCACTTGGTGACAGTCCTGTGGATGTTGGTCTACTATGAAGTAACTTGGCCTCAGTGTAGTAAACAAACTTCTTTTCATTATTTGTTTATTAACCCTTGGAGCAGCGAGTGTGTATAACTGAGGGAAGGAACCGATTTGTGAATTGGACATTTTTTTGTGCAGCGCTCATTAAAATGACTTAGACTAAAATTAGCATGGAATCTTAATTTAGCTGGAAAGTTAATTAATCCATATAACTTTCAAGGAAGGCTCGTAAAGACCTGCACTCATATGGCTGTAATACGTTACTGGAGACTTTTGCAATGGAAATGCTTACTCTTCCAGCCACCCAGGAGTATTTAGTAAGCAAAATGGCCTTTTCAACACCGCATCTTGTCCCCTTTTCAAATTTCTAAACGCCTAACACTTATTCCAAGCAGGCGGTCAAAATGAGGCACACTGGAAATTGCTCCTGTTTTATCCATGTCGCTTTACACCCCAGCTTTTATAACTTAACGTGGCAAGCATTACACGATGAGGGACTAATGATATATTTTCTCAGCTGGAACGTGGGAATTGCACCGCGGACCCAAAACAGTGTCGAGTCTCAGTAAATTAGTGTGTGCCACTAAGTGAAAAGAGAACCACTTGCCAGATCTGTGCTGGCTTGGGAGCCATAGTGAAGCTGCTGTGCTACATAATGGCAGCGAGAGCCTCAAGAGATGCTGAACGTATGGGGAAAGGAAGCCCACTGTCAGCGAGAAGTAAGCAAGATACTCTGCAAACCCAGACTTCACCCTCTGACAGCTCGGAAATATCCATTTTAATAAGGGGATAAAGGGGAAAAGTGGATTTGGCCAGACATCTTCATCCCTCCATGGAAACCCATCTGTCCTGGTGTGAGGCGACACCCTCACCCTGACTTCTAACCAAAGGGTTGAGCGCAGCAGACTTCTTCACACCAATCGGGCCCACAGAATGTATCTGCAGTTTGGTCCTCTGGTTTCTTTGAAAAATGAATTAAGTCTACTGACTGCTTTACTTTCTCTAAATAAATCAGCCGTTTTGACAACATGTAATTTATTTATTTATTCATTTTTAATCCCGTCCTGTCTTTGCACTCAGAATTGTGATCTGAATGCATTATGGTGCCAAACACATTTTGCTTTTGCAAGAACAGCTACATCTCTACAGGCTCCTCCTTTTCATGTAAATATTTTAACTGTTTATATTTTCATTTCTATTTGTGTTATTTCAGTTATTACATGTGCACTACATTATGACGAGGTCTACTGCGAGACGGGTAAAATATCAGGATGAAATAGAAATGTACAATGCAATTTAATTTTTCTGTTTTTCATATTGCATTCATTCATGCTCCCTTTCTTTTAATTGTACTCTACAAAATTCTAAATGCTAATGTTTAACCTACAAATGTATAAACATGATCTCTGTTCAGCTGATCTGCTAACATCTACTACAGCATATAAGAGAAAAAGTACTGGCCTGTCTAATCGTAACACCTACAGGAGCTGCTCAGTCATGGAAACCCATACCATGAAGCTCCCAGTGCACAGCTTTTGTGGTGATGTTCATGCAAAAGCAGGTTTGAGTCAGGACTCATTGACTCCCCTCTGTAACCCTGTGGCTGAGGTCCTTTGGTTCTTTCCACTTTGCAAAACTATTACTTACAACTTTGTGGAATATTTAGGAATATTTATTACACAATCATACTGGATTCCAGTGAGCTTACAACAACCTGTTCTTTCACAAATGTTTGTAAAGGCAGATTTCATGTCTAGGTCATCACATTACATTCATAATACTGATGCATCAATGTGCAAGCAGTATTTTACTGTAGATAATTCAGTGGGTTGAAAAAAGCAAATATTCGAGGTCAATCAGGAGGTTATTTTGTCTATCTTATATACAGTTAGCTGTATTAATTTAAACCTGTAAGGTCACAAAACGATTAGGAAATTGCAATAGTCAGTAAAATGACCCAAGTGCAATATCCCAGGGTCCATCCGCCAAAAAGCAAGTATGTCTTACAGGCAGTGAAGGGATGACTGGAATTATAGGAAACATAAATTTAGGAAAGACACTCACAATTCAACCGCTGAAATAGAATAATTCTATATTTCTGATGTTACCTTATAGAGTCCATGCAGTTAAGTTTGTAGGAAAAGATAACTTATAGTGCTTCACATTCTTTTTTCAGTGCTGCTGCTGATTGTATGCTCAGTAAACTCGTTCTCAGAGTTAAACACAACAGATACACTGGCCTGGATGTGTGCATTTGTCAAAATGACAAATGCAAAATGTTTGGAAAAATGCAGCTAGCAAAAGCTGTCAATTATACTACTACTTAAAATACTTTCAATAGCAAAATATTTGCTACCAATAAAGGCTTCTTTGATGGTTGCTTAAGCTGTGTTTTTTGTCAATTACAAGAAATGCACACAAAGGATCCAACTCTACATTGGTTAACTTAAATTTAAATGTTTAAGTGAGCCACATTAGCTTTTTTTATGATTTTGATTATAATGGGGTCTTATTTAAAACACATGGATGTTGTAATATTAAACAGCTGCGCCGCTCTGCCTCAGGGGCATTCTTTGTTCGGCTAGGAGGAAGGGAAAAAGGGGAAAGGAAAAGAAAAACTTCCACATGCTAACATTTACACAGTGATTTCTTTTAATTGCACTCTACTTTTTAATTTGCCATGGACTAATGCTTTAAAAAAGAAAGAAAGAAAGAAAGAAAGAAAGAAAGAAAGAAAGAAAGAAAGAAAGAAAGAAAGAAAGAAAGAAAGAAAGAACTGTAGGCATTTTATTGAAGTCATGCCTTGCACCGGACCAAGTTTTCATGATTGCTGTGTCCTTGTAGCCTGACTTTTTCCTACCTGACAGCCTGCGTTATTCCTTTCATTTGCTAAGCCAAACATGCCACACAGTATTTAGACTCAGTAAGGTGAAGGGAATGCACTGACTGGGTGAGCTTCCTCCAGGTCCCCACTTCAAAAGATAATGATAGATTCATGTTCAATGATAGATTGATAGATTCACCGGGTGAGGGGCAAAGATAAAAAGGAATCATGATTGAAAGTGGGCTTGAAGTGGATATGCAGATGGCCTCTCCTTTTCTTTAAAGGGAAAGGAGAAGAATGTTAAACTGATCGTAATCTAAGCAGCTAAAAGGAGGGTGTAATATTTAGTTAAACACTTCCAGTCATCAATAAAACATATGTCAAACCTGTGAAAATACACCAGAGCTGATGAGATACTTTGGGCTTTGTCACATCTTGGGTCCAGTGATACTGCAGAGGACATGTCTCATTAAGATTTACATCAACCACCTGATACTTGATCTAAACCACGTCAGAGTTTAATGCTCCGATACAGCACCCTGCAACTTTCTTCCTCCACTGATGAAAAACACCCTGATGAGAAAAGCAACAGTGAATTTTCCCTCCCCAAATTTACGATTATGAGCTGTCAGTTGCTTTGGCTTTATGTCTCTACTGTCTGGCTCCCTGTACTACAGCAGCCACCGCCAGGGTGTGCAGAGTCTGGCAGAGCACGGGGTCAGCAGTAAAACAAGCCTGTGTCTGCACTGCGTGACAGCTGTGTCCCCCAGTGTGCATGTGCTTTCTCAGACCTAAACACAGACATTTGCAAGACTGCTGTAATTGTGATGAAATATATGACGAATTGCTGCTCAGCTAAGAATTTGATCGAATCCTTTCACAACCCCCCTCAAAGTTTTGATTTGACTTAAGCCTGTAGATGCGAAAAATGGGCAAGATCAAATGTCTAGGTTTGCAGATATGTTTAGGTTCTGTTTCACTCGTTTCTTTCCTCCCTGTTTTGTTCAACAACTTCAGGAGGTGGCCTTTTGTAAAACCTGCAATTAAAAGCCAGTTCATACTGCCAAAACCTAATTACCCTCCGTTGTTTCTTTCTCGATTAAACGGCCGTTTCTGTTGACAGCTGCTATAACAGTGATTCAATCTTCGCTAGTTTTGCATTTTCTTCCTCCATCTGGTGCTACTCCATTCTGAAAGTGCTACACATTTTATCTCTGAAATAAACAGAGGAAGAACTGGGTAAAGTGTAATATAATGGCTGGAAAACTGATCAAAGAAGAACCATGTAGAAAACTGCAACACCAAAAATAAATAGAAAAAAAGAAGAAGCTAACACTGAGGGCAGTGGTTAGACCACTTTTAGGTCAACAAATGTAATTAAATAAACTAGAGGTGCAAGCTTCTATGCACAACTCCAAGCAACTGACAGTAAGGCTGTTGTTTAACGGGTGTGTATGTAGGCCGGGACAATCTCCTCAGGCCATGGACCCACAAGCGACAAGGATTCTGGATCCCCCATTAAAACTTGATGTGAATACATGACACTTGATCCCCTATCTAGTTTTAAATCTATACTACAAACACTGTAATGCTGTGCGAGACTGCAGATTTTGTAGTCAAGTAAATACGGGGCCATTGCTGCCAATACTGATACCAGTACCAATACTTTTAACCTAGAAAATCTGCTTATGTAAGGAAGATCAGTGTGTCTTGGTTTATAAGTTGAATTCTCATTAATTTGCAACCAATTCTGAACACATTTTAATGATTGTGATTGTGAGTTTTTACTTTCCACAATGATTAGTTAACACAACAAAACACTTTCATCTCTTTCAGCTTTTTATGCATTTTGTAACTGGGTTTTTTGCAGAGCTGGGATGTAAATGTGTCTGCCTCTAAAGCACTTTGGCTCTGCTTCTGCTGTTTAAATGTGCTATAGGTTAAATAAAATAGAGGCAATATTTAACACAAAAAGGTTTTGACTTTTTTTTTTTGTAGTGCATGTTTGAGGTATCGAGAAACACAGTATCGATCCTGTGCTGATATCAAGCTGATACCGATACCAGCAATGGCATCGATACTATCGATATTAGCACTGATCTGTCCACCACTGAAACAATGGAGAAACGAGGAAAACCAAAATCAAGTGCCTAAAACATTTACAGCACTAAAACTTTTGCATCATGTTTTTTCTGTCCAGTTTCCATTCATCATTTGTTTCACTTGTGCTCACATGCATCCTCGTTTTCTCAACCAATCACTGGCATCTGAATGAGTGCCACCAGCTGTTTATCGTGTTGCCCTAAGCTTTGAATCGCTTAACAGCGGGGGAATAATGCGCCCTTTAGTTTGCATTATTTGAATATTTGCTGATTCGCAAAACACTCACGCTAATGTAGTCTGCAAAAAGATTTAAAAAAAGGTAAACTACATCTTCACATGGAGTCTACGGTACCCTGAAAAGCAAGACGTCTCGCACGCAAGTCCTCCGCCACTTGTTTACTGCACACTCGTACTGTATTTGTTGACATCCTTGATCATGCCACCAAGACAATGTAAACAGATCTGAGGGGTGCTAATCACTCTGGCTGGCTCAGAGTGGATGCTGTGTTTCTGATGAATCGCTCGCTCAGAATAAACAGGAACGCTTCATTAGAGGGGTAAATGGAAAAGTGAGTGTTTATGATCCCAATTACCACCTTTGCTTTAGTGCCTACTTTAATCATAGCCATATTCGTCTTTCTCACTCAGCACTACAAAGCCTCCCACTTCACCACCGTACACACACACGTTCACACACACATACTACAAATAAAATTGAGCTAGACTGAAGCAGTTATAGCTGCCATGCGATGTGGAAAGGAAAATAACTTTGTCACTTTTACAAGGCTGTGTGCTTAAGTTATTGCTATCCCACTTTTTAAAAATCTATTAAATACTTAAGAGCTTTCTTCCAATCCTAAATAATAAGTTTTGTAGAACATGACTCTTCCATTTGCACAAATGCAAAGACCTTGTCCTTCTAGGCCTTCTCTACGTAGACCGGCTCAAATAGTCAAATAACCTGTGGCACATAACCTTTCATCATCATTATAGTTAATCACCATTCATTTCCAGTTTCACAAGAGCCCACAAGATCAAACATGGAGTATTTTCAGCATTTTTCTATGGCATGGTCTGGAACAACAGTTTGGAATAATTGAAACAATATGCAGCATATCAACACTCACAGTTACTGAACCATCACCACAGTTTGCAGTTATCGTGAAAACGATGTGAGCTCTGTTTGCTCTCTGTTGCTGCCACAGCAAGCAACATTGTGGGTTCGGTTAGTTATACGATACGCCAGCAACACCATCTTGTGGACACAGCAGGTAAACTCAACACACTGGCAACTACTAATCAAGCAGGATCACTCCCAGCCATCTGTAACCTGTGGTAAACAACGGTGTTGGCTCAAAAACAAAACAAAAAACCCTCAGAAGTAAATCAACAAGGAGCTACAGACTTCACTGAACTGTTGGCCGTGATGTGACCGTGAAGCTGCATCAAACCTGACGTGAAGTCGTGTGCGATGGGGAGCAGAAACACTTGCCCCGGCACAGGAAGAACAGGGCTGCTTCGGTCTCTTGAATCCTCTATGATAAATTACCCAGACGTTCCCAACTGTTATGACCAACATTTGATTTGTGGTCTTTGTCACGGAGGCGGCATTTCCTGTATTTGATATATGTTCAGTTTTTTTTCTTGCATGTTTCTCATTTTACTGTGTTTCTCCCTTCTCCTTGTTGTGCACGCCAACGATGAGGGCTGGGCTCCTAGTATGGTGAGATGCGACAGTTCAAACACGCTGTGGTTCATTAAAGACATCCTGTTGGCTTCCAGAGGGAAAAAAGATTCCAAACCAGCCTGCTGTTGCTCCGGTCTGCCCTCTAAAACCACAATGGCCAGACCACATCAGCGCTGAAGCTGGAAATCACAGGACAATCGTGGGCAAACGTACACACAACACCATTTTCATTTGTGTTCTTTTTTTTTGGTCCCTGCAATATGCAATAGCTGATCCAGTATAGACTGCTGCTGTAAGCTGTGCAGATAGCTACCTGTGATGTTTAATGTCATGTTTGTAGTGGCAGGACTGTCACAGAAGCATTAAATATTGATAAATCCTAACTTTACTGTGCTTCACACAATGCTGTATTTTGATTTAATGAGACAGACTTTGTTCAAAGTCAGCGTAATAAGGGGGAGCGACCGCTAACTGTAACTAATAGCATTCAGACAGGGAGAAACATGCTTCCCAGTGAGCACAAGGAGAGGTTTGGTTTGGGTAAGTCATGTTGTAATGAGCTGAAGGAGTCACCACCTCGGTTGACTCATAGGAAGAAAGTTGATAGCTGAGGTTGGATCCAAAATTGCTGGGATCCTGGAGAAAACGCAAGAAAAGAAATGAGAGTCGAGGACGATCAAAATCAACCCCTGACCTCATTGTGGACACCAGTGACGAGTTAATTTGACATCTATTTAGGGAACAGTGGTCTCTGAGAGTAACGATGAGTTCTTTTCATAACCTCATATACACTTCTTTTTGTGTGTTTCATGACGCTTCTGTCGAGCAGATTAATGTTGGACAGTGAGACCGTGAAGGCCAGTATATTCTAGTGGATACTTGAGCACTGTTGACTCATGGCAAGAAGACACGGAGTTGTAATCCACTGACTGGCTGGGGCCTTCCTGTGTGAAGTTTGCATGCTCTTTCTGTGCTTGCGTGGGTTCTCTCCAGATTAGCTGACTTCCTTCCACAGTCCAAAGGCATGCATGGGTTAGGTTAATTGGCAGTAGCTGTGAATGTGAACACACTCACAAAACATCAGACACGTGATCATACATTGTTCAAACATACTTTTTAACAGCGCATAGGATCAAGTCAGTGAGTAGCAGAGGGGGTTGGTAATAGGGCTGGGCAAAACGACTATTTTCCGAATCGATGAATCTAGTGATTAATTTTTCGATGTATCGATTAATCTAATGATATATGTTACTGCTAAGCAGCTTAAATTAGTTTTGCATTTATGGAGGTTGGGTGTTTATCTCTGAGTGTGTGTCTACGTGGGGGGTGTCTGGATGAATTAAAGGGTAAAAACCATCCATCCATCTTCTGCCACTTATCCGGGGCCGGGTCGCGGGGGCAGCAGCCCAAGCAGAGAAGCCCAGACCTCCCTCTCCCCAGCCACCTTCTCCAGCTCATCTGGGGGAAGGGAACAGTTTACCCTGCCCGGGATAGGGTTACCGGGGCCCCGCCCTGGAGCCAGGCCCGGGGAGAGTGCCCGTGGGCGAGCGTCTGGTGGCTGGGCCTTGGTCCATGGGGCCCGGCCGGGCACTGCCCGAAAAAGGGACATGGGCCCATCTTCCTGCAGGCCCACCACCAGCAGGAGGCGCCGTAGGAGTTGGGTGCATTGTGAGCTGGGCGGCGGCCAGGAGCGGAGGCCCTGGCGGACCGATCCCCGGCTACCAAGACTGGGTAAAAACCAGCGTTAGTAAAAAAGTTGAAAGCTTACGGTCGTTTTATGATCGGCCATTTCCACCTTACAAAGCCGGCAAAGACTGAATCACTTCCTTTTCGGTTAAAATATCCCCATTCTGTAGAACTGCCTGTTCGGGGGGCGTGGTTGTTACCGCTGCTCGCTGCCACCATGTGTTTTTTTTTATAGTGACGACGCATCGACGCAAATTTTTTACGTCGACGTATTTTACATGTCGACGTAATCGATTACGTCGACGCGTTGTCCCAAACAATCAGACCAAACAATCAGAAACATACGTCTGATGTTCTCTAGTGTGCCCTGTGCTCACTGAACAGCACCATGGAGCCTGTCTGGCATTTGCCATAGAATACCAGCATCAGCAGTGATACTACTGGTGCCCTGTGCTTTTCCAGAAAGTATGGGGTATCATAACTGGTTTTTATTGTGGGTCAGTGATGGGATGGGGAGGCATATCACACCTCTACATGTTAGGCAACAACACCCTGCCACTAGGTATCAGGATGAAATTCTTGATGAGTATCTCCTGTTACCCATCAATGCACAGCCTCATGTGGTGAGAGTATGTAAGCAGTTCAGTGATACTCAGATCTGAGATGAGACCCCCCCGGACACCATCAGTGGTCTCCTTAGGAGCATGGCCCAACATTGTCCGGCATACATTTAAGCACATTAGGACCATAAATAGCCCCACTGACATCTGATGTGTTTTCAAAGTGTTCCTTTAATTTTCTGAGCCGTGTACTTGTTAAGAATCATATTTATTTGATTTTTTTCTCAGGAGAAGATTAAAACAGATCTATCCAGCGACCTAACACACTTAGATCCAGCAGGTGGACAGAAGAGAAATCCAAGTTAATGTTCATGCATACAAAATTGATTTAAACGTGATGACTTTAGTTCATCCATCCACATTCTTCCCCTTATCTAATTCAGGCCCACATGGGGGCTGGAGCCAATCGCAGCTGTCACAGGGCAAAAAGTGAGGTTCATCCTGAACTTTGTGCTTTTGTGCCTCACAGTGGCTAACACAGAAAGAAAAAAAAAAAATCTTGAGCAGCTTAATGCTCTATGTGTTAACAGCTATGATCGTGTGCCTGCTGTTTGATGCTGGCCAAGTACAGTGATTTTTGTTAATGCTAGCGCTGGGATAATTTGTGTGTAATTATCACTGCCAGCAACACCTCATGTCTTACAAGTTATTTGACCCATTAGCCAGCTTGTTGCATGTAGAGATTTGCAATCAGTGTCGTTCCACTTTGCTTGTTTAATGGCTTTACCTATTTCATTGACTGACCTTGCCTTTCCTTGTATCACTCCTTCACCATTTAATGTGGACTACGTAAGCGCCTTAATATCAGCTATTGTCCTCATTATAAAAGCTGCAGCAACAAACGATACACTGTCTGAATGTGTTGCTGTGTAGCATGCCACGTCCAGGAAAGTTGAGTAATTTGAATTATCAGCAGACAGATAAAGAGCAACTGTTTAGTCGCATAGCAGAAAGCTCAAATTGTTAAACAGACCAAAACACAGTAACAATACATTACTTGTAAATTCTCTGCATAAGTGCTAGAAACAGTATACGCAGAGCTGCAGTTAAACAACTTGCATGAGTTCAAGTATTCATGCATGCAGTGGAAGTGTGTGTATGTGTGCGTGTGTGTGGTGCAATACAGTAACTGTGTACCCAGGGCTCTGATCCAAACAGCTGGTACCCATCTGTTTCTTCTTCTGCGGCCTGTGGCTCAGCGAGTGAGGTGCACTGGCATGCGGTGTCTGGGTCTGGACCAGTAGTAGGGAGGTATGCACTGCAGGAGTGTGCGTGTGTGTATGAGTGTGGTTTATGGCGAGTGAGAGCTCCTGTGTGTGTAGATGTGGTTTCGCACTAAACTCCTGTATATGTGTATGGACTCGTGGGTGTATACAGCCATGTGTGTGGGTTACGCGTGTTTGTGTATGGCTCTGGCTGGCACCGCATCCTGCATGCCTGTGTGGTGTGACTGTGTGCGCGCGAGTGTGTTTGGTGGTTAGTAATAAGTATAATATATATCCACATTAATATTGTTGATCTCCAGTCGTATCTTACAGCAAGCATATCTCAAAGCACTCTGCTGCCCTCTTACTGCCTGCGCACACTCTCCCATGACGCAGTCTGCTCCAAAAATGACTCATTGCGGAGAGGCGTTCAGTCTTTCCATTTGTTGTTTATGTAAATCATATAGACTTGAACATAACGTTTGCCATACCGTTCCAGATTTCCGTCATTACTTTATGGCTTTACTGCCGTGATCGCTCTCTGAAAATATGTGCTTTCCATCACACAAACACATAAAAAATAAGACTCTTATGATGCTTTAAGCAGAAAAAGGCTCACGGTGGGTAAGGTGGTATTTCCGTTGGGTGAAGAAGGAGATGCCTGGAGAATGTTGAGTGCTTGAGGAATAAGATGATCTTTATTGATGTGGCAAATGTTATGTCTGAGGCTTTGCGGATAAAACAAGGTTCCTTCCAATTGGTTCAATAAGACTGTTCTCATGAGGAATTGGTTAAATAATCCATGACCTGTACTGAACTCAGTCCCAAGTTTTGTAGCTTTTGAGGAATTTTTTCTTAAAATTCCACTGGTGGGCAGTGTTGGATGGCTGCCTGAGGATTTCTGGCTGCTGCAGGTGACTGTGTATTTTGTGTGTGTATGTGCATGATTGTAAAAGAAGAGACATCATCAGATGCAGTCTGATTTTTTCTTTCCGTTAAAAGTATTCTGAATACTTAATATATTATCATGCTTTTTTACTTTTTTAATGTAGCACGTGACCCAGGTAGCTACCACAACTAAAACAAGGTAGTTGCAGTAGTCTAACGTTTTTAAATAAAGAACTTACTTCCAGATGTTTCTTTAGGCTGGAGTCTTTTGACGCTGAGAGCAGCTTGGTTGCTGGCAAACACAGTTTGTATTGAAAGGTCAGATTTCGCCCATCCCTTTCTTCTTTAAATATGAATGTGTCTGAATTTCCAAGTAAGAAATGCATTCCTGCCCGTGCACTGCTGGCTCTGTTGTGCTGGCTCCGGGTCCATTGTGTAACTGACGCCACCAACATTAACAGGACGCTTACATTAGAACCTCTTATTGCATGTTTTGTTTGGGTTTCAGGCAATGCGTGGAATTACCAAAATTAGAGAGGGGATAGCCTAACATATGAAACAGGAAAAGACCGCCGTGTAATCCGTTTATTTCCACAAAGTAAGTGTATTCTAATTATCACATATTTAAACTGTAACAGAATACAGCTACTCATATTTTGTATTTTAATGAGAGGTGGATCTTCTTTTTTCTAGTTCACTGATCATCAACTGGCGGCCCGCGGGCCAAATCCGGCCCACTGAGCCGTTCAATCCGGCCCGCGACTGGAAATCCAAAATTGTGAGGATCAAAAAGAAAATAGTGGTCTACACTTTTAAAGCAACTAAAAGTGCTCTATAAATAAAGTTGACTTAGCCTGTGGTATAGGTGATGGGAGCCTGAATCAAATGCCTTCAGTTTTGTAATGGAATGGAAAAAGTATAAACATTAAACATAATGTTAAGCCAAAATGAGATTTTTATTTGATTTTCTCTTTGGGGGTCCGGCCCCCCAAGGAGACTGTCTGGTAAAACTCTGGCCCTCTGACAAATATAGTTGACGACCCCTGTTCTAGTTCTTTAGGCCAGTGCACAATCAGACTTAATGGTAAATATTAGGAATAAAGTACAGAATGAAAAAAACTGAACTTTTAAAAATGACACAGAAAATTACCACAAACCAATAAAAATGACTGACATAGAAAACCCTAAAGTAAAACTAAATTTTTTTTTTACTTAACTGTAAAAAAAAAAAGGAGCCACACAGACCAGTTATAAAAATAGACAAAATAACAGGACAATGACATGAGAACATAACACACAAAAATAGATGAACACATTAGATGCTCTAATGACACACAAAACACCTGCAAACAATTTTTCTCTTTCAGTTTTAATTGAGTTGTTCCTAGTAAGTGGGAGACTGTTTCTCAATAATCTGTCCGATGAGCTTCTCGTAAAACAACTGGGACCTGTCCCAGCACTTCTTGTTTAACACAAATTTACTGATACTGAGGGAGCTCTGACCACTGATTCGTTTGCGGTAAACATGCAGACAGACCAGCAGTGAGACAAATAAAGAACATCGAGCAGGGAATCAGGTCATTACTGGACTTAAAAGAAAGAAAGAATAGAAATTGAATTGCTGAAAGAGTCCATTTAGAAGTGATGCAGATGATGTTTCAGTTATAAATTATGATTGCAGTACAAAAGGCACAACTCCTGGGGAGAGATGAATAAATTCAGGAAGAATTAATGCAGAGACAGAAACAACAAGTAAAAACTTCAGACTGGATGCAGAGTGAGGACATCTAATGAGTAGCTAGGAGACCCTAAACAAGCAGCAAAAAAATCCTAGTGGCTAACAGAGAGACTCCTGACTGTGTCCTGTGTTTTGCTGACAGTTACTTTAGTTTATTTTTAGTGTATATCCATAGCAGGACTTGCAAAACCAAAAACTTAATGTCATATTTTTCCTAATTTTATGAAGAAGCTGCATGTCTGCTGCAGGACTTCTTCCATTTGCAATAGAGAAAAAAGAGAACTGACCATTAATCACGGGTGTTAAAATAGTAAAAAAAATGTTTCTTGTTTTTGTTTCATTGTTAAATGTTTTTTGCATGAGCAAACACATTTATCTATTCTTTGACCTCTGTCCAAAAAGATATATGGGATTTGAAATGGGTAGTGCTGTGTGAAAATTACTGTCAATACCTGTCAGACACACACTGTATTAAACATGTTTCTCACACAACTGAAGTAATGCGTATCATGAGTTTTACTATCCTATTATAAATATTTATAAACTGTACCTTCAAAAAAAAAATTGGTTAAAAAAAAATCCACACCCTGATTACTTAGTTTAGCTTTATAAATAAATGTAAAACTACTTGAAAATGTCAGGTGTGTCAAAAATGTTAAATGGCAGCAAAAGCAGCACACTGAGCAGGGAACTGGAGCTTTAGAGACAGCAGCTGCAGTTGATACAGTGAACCCAGGAGGAGTCTCAATACTCTTTGCTGTAAGTGCAACCTTACAGTAAGAGCCAATCAAAACCTCTGTACATATAGATCCAGTGAGTTCTAAACACATAAAAAGGTTAGGTGTCACTTAATGGCCCTCGACTGCTATTACCAAGTCACATGACCTTAATCTTGGCTCAGTTTTCATGCTGCCATTGTGCCTGCCTGACATTGCATTGTCTTGCTGCATTTACACTATTAGAACCAGTAGTGCAGACAGTGCACTAACAAATTTCATTCACAGCAACTGTTATAGTGGAACCACACAAGTTTCAGCTTGCCATGCATTGTTAGCATCTTTGTGCAGCAATGAATCAAAACTCTTGTTTTATTTATCAGTAAAACAATCCTGCACCTGCAACTGCAGTGACATGTACAAATGTAAATGGATAGGAGGACTGACGTATTTGTTACTTAAAAGATAACCGCGTTATCTATCTCACCCCAACCGGTCGCAGCAGATGGCCGCCCCTCCCTGAGCCTGGTTTAGCCGGAGGTTTCTTCCTCTTAAAAGGGAGTTTTTCCTTCCCACTGTCGCCAAAGTGCTTGCTCATAGGGGGTCATATAATTGTTGGGTTTTTCTCTGTATATATTATTGTAGCGTCTACCTTAGAATGTAAAGCACCTTGAGGCGACTGTTGTTGTGATTTGGCACTATATAAATAAAATGGAATTGACTTCTCATTGACAAACAGAGGTGAGCAGGATACTAACGGTGTGTCTCAAAAGCAGCCATCAGCTTCAGCTGGACGATTTGTTCATCTTATTAAGTATTTTTTTCCTGCAGTCAGGGATTTTCATTGACTGAAAACTCTTTTCCCCTAGATCTATTGCTGAACTATCATTAATAGTGCTTTGGACATGCCAGATTTCATAAAGTAAGCATGTAATCATTAGAATAATGTGAAAACAAAAAAAAAAGTTTTACTACCTGAACTCTGCCTTTGACCTCAACAGTTGGTTGTTTCAGCACGTTTCCCCATTAGTCTGCATTAATGCGCTTCTTAATACATTAGTAGTGTTGTGACATGAAATACAGGATTATGATAACTAAGCTGATTCAACCCCCCACCGCCTGCATTCTGGTGAATTTTTATGCACCAGTTTCAGCCTTTTTGCATCAATAAATGAAGGAAATGTGTGTATTTGTGTGTAAAGGAAAATACAAAAATGAGGCTCCGGGTGGCAGTTCATACTGATATATAATACAGTGAGTCATTCTCTATTGCTTTCAAACAAATATTCTCAAATTTGGTCATTTACTTTCATCCCAGCTGAGTCCAGACACATGTAGACATGATATTACTCTTCTGTGCTCTTTTGTGTTTGCCCTTTTCCAGATGTGAGTCACAGCTTTGAGAGATGATAACTCAGCTTGTTAAATAAATAAATACATTAAATTAAATTAATTAAACCCTGGACCTTTCATAGCCGTGATATGTTTTAGCACATCAGGCGCAAAGTAGCATTACAGGTGCTGCAGAGTCAAGTGGTGAGCCATTTCTTTCTCACGCTTTGCTCAAATTCAGCTTAAAATTGTGCGACGTTTGGACTGAAACCCAGCTAGTCAATGCTAATTTGTTAGCACTGAAGTTAACAAAGTTAACCTTTCAGTCCATAGAGTGACTCAACACAATGCAGACTTAAAGGTAGGTAGAACACACACACACGACGAAAGAGTCCCCATATTCTCAGGCCCATTCCCAGAAAGTGCACATGAGTTAACCTTCACCACTGTACTGTTTCGGGAAGGATGGCCTCTTAAAATCATAGCACATAAAAATGCATAAAGGGAGTGCCAAGCGAGGTCATTATGGATCTATTCCTTTTGCGACTCACCTGTTTTGTTTCTGTTTACTGTATAACGACCCTAGCATTACGTAACGCTGTATTGGCACGGTCTAAAACTCAATAGAGTATAATAGAGTACTGCGACATGTGTGCTTTAGTGCAGTGAAACAGGAGCTTGTGATACTTACTGTGTAAAATTAAACCAGTTAACTGCTTTCTCCCAGTTAATCATTACAGTCTAAACCCTCGCAGACAGCGACTGTGTCATCACAGTTTCTCACACTCTCGCCTTTGCAGTAGCCTGCAGACACAACGCTGTTCAGTCCGGGACAAGCAGGCAAACTAATCGAACAGTGAGTCATGCAGCGTTTCACCGCAGCACCAGACCCTGCTGGTTGAGGAACGGTGTTAATTGCTTTGGATCGGAGCACAAACCTCACATCAGCCCCGACGTGCGGAATGAGCATCTAGAGAAGGACTTGTTCAGTTTCTCTCGGAGTAATTATATATCGGAAGCTGCACTTTAGAGTTTTTTGTTTGTTTGTTTGTTTGTTTGTTTTTTGGAGGGGGGTGTGTTTGTTAACGACTGCGCGAAGGATTACCGACCTTTGAATTCAGTGGTGTCCCCATGCAGCGGAGGATGGATGAAAGAGAGCGAGCGGGGCGGAAGAAACATCACAGATGATGCGGATTCTGCACGGCGGGTTGTCTCTTCAGCCTCCTCCAGCAGCCCTGCCTCCTGTGAAAGGAGTGGCTATTACCGGCGACCACACACGCACACACACACACACACACACACATGGGCTGTCGGCGACTTTATTTGTTTTGGTTGGCGACATCCTGCAGAGCGCATAGTGAAGCACCGGCACTGGTGGCGGTTTAACAGGCGTTTACGCACTGATCTAGCTCAGCAGTAAGGTAAGACAATGTCCGGTCCTGGGTGTGGGTTGGGTTTATAATTGTGGAGAAACTGGTCGGTTTGACTCTGTGAGCTTTGCAGAGCGATTTTGGGCTTAGTTTGTTGCAGGTGCGTCCACCTTGTGGAGAAATTCTGCGTTGCTTAAGGTACTCAGCAAAACCGTACATCCATTACTGTCCTGAACTGGAGGACAACCTGCCCCCGATGCTACATTTCAATACTGTCAGATAGATATATGGAAACCGTATGAGTGGTAAATGGTAGCCTGACTTTTACTGTAATTGACTTTTACTGTAATCCAGCAAAGCAGGAAACGAATTTGTGTATGTGTGTGTGTGTGTTTGTATCTGTGTGTGTGTGTGTTCTGTAATGCAGGCAAGCTGAAGTGAGACTTTCTTTCTCTAGTGTGGAAACATTTTTATACCCCCCCAAAGGAGATAGGAGGAGATAAACACTGAAACAGTCCAAAAACACACATTTTAAAAATGAAATCGCTGTAAATTCACAATGTTTACAAGTAAGGCAAGTTATATCTCTAGTTCTGGCACATTTTCATGAGGGAGTGTACTCCAGCTTTACAGCTTTGGCCAATTCTTGAGTAAATCTACGGGGAAAAAAAGGTAAACCTCTACTGCAGAGACAATATTTGCTGTGTCAACATGGAAGCAAACAGATGAATTAAACCAGCTTCGATTATATAATTTGCAGCCCATTTATTAACCTGGTTACAGTAGCCTTTGTTGTCATGGCATCAGTATCCAAAGGCTGCATAGCTTGGCAGGAATTTACATGTGCAGCATGATAACTTCACAGAGGACTGAGCGCTGCTCTCAGGTCAGCTGTGACTACAATAAGGCATGCGACACCATTTCGTCACTGCTGAGCTTTGGGTTGTTGACCAGAGTTATCTCTTACAGCGGGTGTGTCATCACACACACACACACACACACACACACACACACACACACACACACACACACACACACACACACACACACACACACACACACACACAGCCATTTCTTCACTCAGGCTGTTCAGTAACAGTAACTGTATTCCATGTTGTTGTTAAATTATAGCATGTGTCTCTTGGTGTTTTACAATAGTTACATTAAGTTAAGTGAGACGACGAGACAAGAGAAAGTGACACCTCAATTGAGAAAGTGGGTTGTGACTTAAGGTGACACCACTCTTTTTTTCTTTTTTTTTTGGCATCCATACAGACAGAGTTTATGAGTGCTGATGAGTCAGTGTTGACTGAGCTTGTACTTTGTTAAATCAGTAACCATTACCAAGGTGTGTATACTACCATGTGAGTTCCATACCTTTTCAATATTATGACATTGGTCAAGCTGTTTATTTCAGCTCCTTAGTCTGTAAGTGTTTTGGAAACCAAGTCCTTTCTTTGACCATTTGTTTCCCCTGGCACTTAACACCACTCAATGTAAGAAAAGTACAGCAGAAGTGACAGTTATAATGTAAATGTTTTCTAATCAGCTTTGTCACTGTCGCCATCTTTTTGTTCTAAGGTTTTACATTTCTGGACATACTAAAAACGATCTACTCGTTAAAAGGTCCCAAGTTTAGTTAAAATACAACCTCAGATAAACAACATAATGCCATATGATTATTAATTTAACAAAAATAAAACATAGAAGGAGTTTGTGAAAAGTGAAGTACACTCTTGCTGCTTCCAGAGTTGAAGGGTAAACAGCAGCCTGGTGCTGATAATCAAATCTAATCAGGAAGTATGATCGCCTGTATTAGAGCAGAAGGTCTTTTTGAGCATTCAGGTGTGTGTAAACACAGTGCCAAGGAGGAAAGACATCAGCAATGGAATTGGAGAAGCAATTATTGCTTCCTGTCAATAAGGTAATTCAGCACTGAGAAGGAGTATTTACAAGTGGAAGATGGATAGATTCAAGACACTCTAATCAGGAGTGGATGTCCCAGAAAATTCAACCCAAGGTCAGACTGTGCAATACTCAGAGAAACAATTAAAAAAAAACCCTCAAGAGCTACATCGCAAACTCTACAAACCTCACTTAGCATGTTAAAGTTCGTAGTACGATTATAAAAATAACGTGAACTCCTCTGTACACCAAAGTATTCTACAGGAAGATGTGAGTCTATCTGTTTAACAGCAAAGGCTCAGCTGAAATTGAGTCAATTAACAAAACAACAATGAGCTTAGCAGCAAATCTATAACAGAATAGCTGAAAATGAAAAGAATCACAGTGTTGCAGTGGCCCAGTCAAAGTCCAAAGCTCAACCTGATAGAAACGCTGTGGTGGGATCTCCAGAGAGCTGTGCATATAAACAAATGCCTACAAATCTCAGTAAACTTAAGCAAGGTTGTAAAGAAGAGTGGTCAAAAATTTCTCAACAACAATGTTAGAAACTGATAAAGTCATACAGAAAACAATTGCCTCAAGTTATAACTGCTATAAATGGTTGTACAGGCTACAGTTTTTTCACACAATGCTGCTTGATTTTTTTTTTAATAATGACATAATATAATATGTCATGTGCCATTGTTCTTTGGAGGTTGTATCTATCTAATTCTAAAACCTGGAAAGGGCTAGATAATTTTTTTTATTATGTCCTGATATGTAAAACGTTAGAACTAACTCTAACTGATGCTGCCCTGTGCCCTGTGTGTAGGCTAAATATTAAACAGTAAATGTTAATCTGGGTGCACAGAGGAAGTATGAAACCAAGGAGCAAGGATGCTCAGCAGCATCAAGCTGTTGTACCTTTCTAAGCATTTCTAGTGAAGGACAGATGTGCAGGCTTTCCAAGTGTCTAATGCTGCCATTTGTTACCTCTTACCCCTCCTTCTTGCACCAACAGGTGAAGCTACATGTGGTGGTGTTATCGTGGTCATGCAGCCTCTCCCATCTCTACACACTGATAATATTTCACAAAGTACATGGTGTGTCTGGCCCTGCAGTTTGCATTTTTATAGCACTCTAACATTAGGCATACTGAGTTTAATCTTGTTATACATTTGAGTGGCAGTTAAACATTAGTATGCTGAGGTCAGTCAGCACACAGAAGAAAACAGCTGACCACTGGTGGTGTGCTAATATTTGAGTGTCTCTTAGTAAGTGGCTTAATGAGAAGCCTTTGTTCATGCATATTTTATCCTTTAAAGATATCATAAATGCAATCAGTCCCTAACTAAGCCCATCCATCTCTTAAGTAGGTGATGGCGACCCGTAAAGACAGACGTAGGGATCGAACCCCACTGGAGGAAGGCTATGAAGAGAGGAGCGGCGTCCCCTGTCCTGGAGACACCCTGCCCTGGAACCTGTCCAAACACCAGAGAGTCAAACGCTCTAAATCAGCCACAGCGGAGGTCCTGGATCCAGCTGAGAGGGCTGTAATTCGCATTGCAGGTAGGAGGACTAAGCAGAGTTATAGTTATACACGTGAAAGAGTGCTTACTTATTTAAAGCAGACATTTAAAACAAACTTAAATCTTATATTTCAGTTGTTAGAGACATATGGACATGGAAAACTTAAAAGGCTTGCTAATGAAAGTGTTGTAGTAGTTAAGCTAACCCAAAATGAAGATGCTAGTGCTAGTTTTCTTTGCACTCCACTGTTTTTCCCCATAAGTTTTTTTTTTCTTAAACGTGTATGTCATTTGATTTAGAATAAGTGAAGAGAGACTAGCACTATGAGCTCCAAACCAGCTAAGTGTTGCTTATATCTTTCTGACTGCCCATTCTGCTAGATGTTGGCACTGAAAAGTTAGCCTGCTGTTGGCTAACAACGCCAAGTTGGATGTCAAAGGTCATTAAAACTGAATTCCACGTGAAATGGTTTATTTTCAATGTGCAACTATTAAATAATAATGGTTAACTGTTACAATTCAGTTTTAAATGCCTTAAGAACTCAATATAAATCTGCAGCTGTTATTAATAATGTTATTATTACTATTATTTATTTATGTATGTAATTTATTATGAGTCTTTAACACATAACAATATAACAAGAAATAAATACAACTGGCATTCAGTGTAGTGAACACAAATATGCAAATCGCATGCAATAACAGATTATTATAACTGTGGAACAGATGTGCAGTAATGAATAAGAAATTAGTGATCTTACCGGAGTAATGTGGAGCATGTGACTTTTTTCACGTGTGCATCAGTGGATGTAGTGGATGCCAGGCCGCCTGTCCCTTTTAAATGTCAAACCTTAGAAGCAGCAAAGAAAGAACATTATTCATCATGTTGACTCTTCTATTTATGAAAAGCAGTACAGAAAGCCTGCCTTAATTATGCCAGAGCCTTTGTCCTCTGTGGGAATATCCTTGTTTGCACTCTGGGCAGAGCATGGAAGATGACAAAGTGTATACAGTTTGTCATCTTCAAGGCTCTGCATGAAGTGCCATCCATTTTGTGGCCTGAGATACTGGCTGCTGGATTCCTTAAGTAACAAATTAGTGTTAGTAAATGTACACATAGCAACAAGAAATAACTGTACTTTATAAAATGTCAGTGTGTGAAAAGCAGGCATTTACATGTGCTGTTTTGTACATGCAGGACATATGCAAGTCCCCCCCCCCCCCCCCCCCCCCAACA
>VURO01011505.1:8232-22378 GCA_015108175.1 Pelvicachromis taeniatus
TTTTTTAATTTCTTTTTTTTTTTTTTTTTTTCAAACACCCCCCCCCCCCCTCCTTTTTTTTTTTTCCAACTACCAAGATTACTTCAAAAGCCATTCTGTGTTTGTACATACTGACATAATTCAGGAAAAACAAACAACAAAAAACCCAATATGGGACTCATTTTATTTTTTTGCTCCTGAAACCACAAATGGGTTTCTGGCTTACAAACGTGACCAAATGTAGACCCATTTAAGCATTTCCTATATTTTCAAACAAAACTATCATTCATAAAATCTTTTGACAGCAGTCATTTCTGTAATTTGATTTTTTTTCTTCTCAGAAAATAAAAGCCATTCCTCCAACACAACTTTACATGTATTGTATATTCAGGACAAATAATGTTCAGAATTTTTTTCTTGAAGAAAGGACAAATCTTTGATATCTGAATTTAGTATCCAGGTAGCAGATGTCGACATGTGCAATTAGGGGGTTAATTAATTAAAAGTTATACCATAACAAAAATGCCAGCACTTAATTTTTGATCTGGGGGTCCTGGGTCTTAAAATTTGCTTTATAGAATATTGCACATCATTACTGTCAGTAAGAATGTACACACACACCTCACTGACATAATGCTTTTCCTAGCCGCTTACCCTAACCAGAAATGAATGGCTAACCCTGACCCTTACCCTGAACCTAACCATAACCTAATTGTAACCCTGACACTAAAACCACATTTTGAGTCTTAAAAAAAATGGCTTCACACACACACACGCACGCACGCACGCACGCACGCACACACACACACACGTCCACAACTGTAGCTTGCTTGCCAACAATGAGTGACCTATGAGAGAAGCTTAAACAGGTGTTAAATGTGGGGAGATAAGTGACTTGGATTAACACTTAGCGACAGGAAGTAAGAACAGAATGTGAAGATACAGATGGGGTCAACGAAAACAGACAAGAGTGGAGGGGCATGAATAGGCAGAGCACACAGACTAGTGCAATATGAGGCAGAGTGTGTCTTCTGGGCATTCACCAGACACCATGAGACTACTGACTCTGCTGCTAATGGTTGGAGGTGCGGGTAAAAATGCAGAGATTCACACATGCATACAATGTACATATCTCTACTGTAAGGATGCAAATTTGATATGAAATTCGCTTCAACTGTTGCGCGAGAGTGGCAGTTACTTGGAAAGATGGCAGGATCATTGGTGGACAGGAGGCTGATCCTCACCCTAGCCATACATGGCCTCACTGACCCATGGCTGTCACTTCTGTCATAGTGTGCTCATCAACAAGCAGAGGGTGCTCTCTGTTGCCCACTGTTGGTACAAGTAAGTATCCAGTGATGGAAACTTGATTCTGTGCATTACTTACTTTATTAAAAAAATAAATAAGCTAAATAACTACATTAAAAAGATCATGACAAATTTTTGGATCTTGGATAATCTATTTTAAGGTGTTCTTTTTCTTTTGTAATCGGCCTGCACCAAATTCACCTGAGAGCATGATGTGTGAGTCTTTGAGGGTACAGAGAAGCTGAAGAATGACATCATCATCTGGCTCACTCAGTGAGTGAAACAAAGGATCCGCCCTGTCTGCGATTTACTTTTACAAGACACAGTTTAATATTTTCATTCACTGCTGAGATACTTCAATTAGTGCAGAGAAATGACTGAGGTTTATTTTATACTTCGGTGTGTGCAGGTATGATTATCAGACTAGATTATGACATCATGCTGATCAAACTCTACCACCCCTCCGAGGTGATTGAGGCCGTTGTATCGATCCCATTGCCCACACGGTGGGCAAAAAAACTAATAAATGAAACTTCTTGGTATACACGCATTTCTGATTGGTCTGTTTGTATTTAATGAAAAAAACCCAACAACAAATAAAACTTAAAGACCAAAAATGCATCAGTTACAGGTTACTGCATTTGCAATCAGTTACAGAAGTATATAAAGCCCCTTATAGACATGCACTTCATTATTTTGATAGCTTTTTAATGTATCACTTCATGTCTGAATAAAAACCCTTGTCACGTTTCCTTTACAATCTTTCTACGTCAGACATAGCAACACTTACATATCACTTTCAATATGGCTCACGTCTGAACTTCCTGCAGTGACATGGACTGTACATGTTTCTCATGCATCTTTCCAAATTGTTCAGTTCACTGGAGAATGACCTAAACAGCAGTGACCCATACATAATAACATTCACTCTTATTCTTAGATTAAAACATTCCTCTGTGATGCATATTTGCTATTGCCCTTCCAGAGAAAGGGTTTTTCTGTGACTCTGTCTTGGAGGTGCATGCTGCGGCTTTCATAGCAATATCCTGCAGCACCGTCACACTCACACGTACTCAAAGACCCTTATTTTTAGTGATGGGGAGAGAGAAATAAATGTTCAAAAAGTCTTCCTTAACCTCAAAAAGGATAAGTGCACATGCAGCACATCTTCTGCACGTGGGTCAAATATATCTGAAGAAGTTGAACTGAATGACTGTAATGTTATTTTTCTGCTGTTTTCAAAGGGGTTACAACTGCTTTATTAATATAAAGGCCTTATGTTATAACGTATGTACAAACTTATGTTATAGATTAACGAACGAGGTAGCGTTTTTCTGTTATTTAATAAAAATCACATTTCCAATTATCAAGCCTCTCCTTAATTTCTATTTCAGTGTCAGTAAATACTTTAACTCCAAAGAAGATCTAATGTGACACTATATTTAGGAATTAGTACTGAACCTACCGTGCTGCTAATGTCAGTGCAATTATCAAACAGTAGGAGGCCACAGTGGGCAATTTTTCTGTTAGTCACAAACACTCCACTCATTTTCAGCAGTGCAGCATGCACGTGGTAGTTTGCAGCATTAAATATTATTTTTTACATTCAACAAAGGCTGATTTCTTGCATGAAATTATTTTAGTCCACAAATATTTCTCATTTAAAAAAAAGTCTATAGACTCCATGTGCTGTTTGTCATTCAGGACGACATTGTTCTCTTCATCTCTCCCTGAGCGTACTTGTCTTTTCTGAGCCCTGGTCTGCTCATCTCCTTTTCCTTATGTCTTCTCTCCATTATCGGGCTTTTGGGTGTGAGCCAGGGTACTCCACCTACACAGAGTCACACAGAGATGTCACGTGAAATGCAAAATATTCACAAGAAGTCTAAAGGGCTAAGGTGACATATGTTATTCACGTACTGTCTGTGTATGAAATCTCATTTGCAACTTCTGTTAAAATACTAAACAATAACATCTAAACGTAATAAATAAAAACAGCAGCTAAGGTGAATTCACCACAAATCAATTTCACCCTTTTGCCCTGTGAAAAATTGTCTCAGTGCTCCCATTATTATGTTAATGTGCTGCATTGCAGCTAAGATCAAACTATTTTTAACAGTATGAGTTTAACATCTAATTTTCTATAATGACAAGGTGAGCATGTGTGACCGGTGTGTTCCTGCATTGTGTTCTGACAATAAAAGGTAAAAGAAAGAAAGACCTCCAAGTAAATAGCTTTCCCCACTCCAGCTCCTCTCAAACAGGGGAATTCTAGAAAAGGGGTGAGGCCAAAGGAATGCCCCAAATTTATAGGATTGCACCAAAGAAGAAGAAGAAGAATAAAAGGATGAGGAGGGGCTCTAACTGATACGAACTTAAATACAGTCCTAAAGGTCAGGTATAAAAGGAACGGTCTGGGGGTTTAGAACACATTTTGTGTAATTATGACAATACATGATTTATGACCTGGTTACAGGTGTCTGAGATGTAGAATAAAAAGCAAGTAAAGCTAATTAAGCTAACAACTGTGTCCCATTCTAGAATGAAAGAAGCCTATTTTTCTCTGCAGTACAGCTGTGCGTCTTTCATCAGCAACTCATAATTTAACTGACATTTTTAGAACCCAATGACAAACACCCATTAAAAGAAACATGCAGTTCAAAACTTTGAAATATCATTTCAGTATGTTTCTAACAGTTTTCCAGTTTTGTGCATCAGGATGAATTTCTTTAGTTTGTTTTAAGATGGAAGGTCTTTTGCATGTTTGCTCGCATTACTGTATGTACACAATAGAAGGTTGTAACAGCTACGACTTACTGTCGACAGCTTTCTGAGAGGAGGAAGGAAAGTTTGCTTCTTTGAGGTGTTCCATGCTGTTTAAACAAACACATGAACATACCAGTAAATTAACTGCTTTACATGAATCATCCTGTCCTTATGATTACTAACTGCATTGCATGCACACATACAAAGCTGTATAAAATAATGTACCTGTGAGAGAGAAGGCGTGGTCTCAGCTCACCAGCGTATTCCTCTTCACTGCCGCGTAAACCCTCTGTTCGGCAACTAAATAAAGACAGAGAAGTATATTTTATCACCTGTGATGTTTTTTTTTAATTTAATAACTTAATGTGTAAATAATGTATTTTTCATCAACCTAAGCTAATAATCCTAAATAGAATAACCAGCAAGAATCACCTAACAAGCAAAAACAGAAACATTTGGATTCTTAAAAATTACCTGTCTGCTTTAACATGTAGTTAGAAAGCATAATTACTTTAATACTCTCAAAATTTGTATCTGGATTCAGTCACAGGCATGATTAATATGAATCCTAATGCTTGCAGGTCACCTAATGATTTTTAATCATTTTATGATTCGTCTTATTACAAAGTTGTTAAATATTTTTTTTGCCAAATAACCATTTAATGTTCTTGTCCAATACAAAATGAGACAATAAACCTAGTTTGTCAAATTAGTTAATCAAAGCCATCATTTGTCACAGAAGCAGCTTTTTACTTCTGTGAAAGAAACTACCAGGTGACTATAAATAAAGCTAAAATGACACGGATCTTCATTGAATAGCAGGAAAATGCTCTTTCTAGCATACAAGTAAAGGAACTTGATATAATTTTACTGCAATCTCACCGGCAAAGTTATTAAAGTAAACTAAAACCAAGCTAAGAGCTAAAACTAGGTGTGAAAAAACACTCTAACATTGTAAAAAAATAATAAAAATAAAGTAGAAATATAAGGGTAATATCTTTAGTTATTAAAACTTGCCAGGTTAGGCAATTTACAATAAATGGATGGACATGGTTTGTAAGACTACTACTTTCCACTACTTAAAAAAAAAGTTTTTATTGTAATACATATAATGATTTTCTTAAATCTTGATTTGGACAGGTTCCCTTCACAGAATGGTAATGAGACTAAAGTAATAAAGAGACTTAAAAAAAAAAAAAACTAAACTAAAACTTGAAGATGAATTAAAAAGTTGAAATGGAATAAAAAGAAAAACGAAATATAAAATAAAAAACTTAATTAACTCTGCTCACCTGTTTGTCTGTTTTTTGTACCTTTGTGTTTCACTGCTACTTTGAGCCTGCAGAAGAGAACAAACACAGTGACTGTACAGGCGTCGGCTACTACGCATATGCACATGGCAGTAGGTTCAGCTTTTCATTACTGTGCATGTATTAACATTTCTTAGAGTTTAGCCTCTTAGAGAACTGGACAAATGCAACATCTCACATTTTCAAGCTGCCATAACCAACGAGAATATGAAACTAACCCGAGTGCCGTCAGGAACTTACCGAATAAGAGTTGGAGAGTTTGGGCAGTGTCATAATTTCAGACGTCTGAGACTGGATGGAGGGGGAGGGACAGCGTGGCATTGTATTATTTTTAGGGGGTAAAGGTGGAGCACTAATGTGAGAGCTGGGAACCTGGAAGTCCAAACTGGAAAACTGGAAAAATAAATAAATAAATAAATAATGATAATAAATTAAAAACAAAGTCACTCAGTAGAGAGAATTTCTTTTAAAGTGGCAGAAAGGGGAATGAGGATGCAGGGTGCACACAAGGTGCCTGGATTTGATTGTATAATTACTTTTTAAACACAGAACTACAAATGTGTATTTGTTGAGTCAAAAAGATGCAAACACATCCATACCTACTGCAGCAAGAAGTACCATCTACTGTTGCTTTCAAGTAAATGCTAATGTGGCTGTATGTAGCATCCTATAGCTAGTATTGATATTAAACAGAAGGTACATTGTAGTCTAAGGAGTTTGTGCGTAACAAAGATTAATGACAAATTTAATTTTGACCAAACGATGATGTTGAATGAAAACTACATGACACAGTTGACCTGCTAGAGGTGACACATGCAAACAGTTATTTTCTCCTAACCTGATGGCAGGCCACATTATGGCTGTTGAAAAACCAAAAACTCAATTTGCTAGCACAGCACAGCTAAAATTAAACAACACGGACCACAGAAACGTATTTACGCACCTTCCTCAGGGCAGCTAATTCCTTTACCACTTCTTCAATATCCTCATGATCCTCCTCGTCATCATCTCCCTCCTCCACCAGCACCTGATCGCTGACTGGCATGTACGGCTCCAGGAAGATGGACTCTGTTCCCCTGATGTCGCAGCGGCAGTACGGGCAGGTTTGGCCAGCTGACTTCTGCTAGATGAATATCAACAACCCATCGTGGGCAGAAGAAAAGAGAATGCTCACATGAATGTGAAGAAACACCCATTCTCTTCTGCAGCTTCATATCTTTTAAATTGTACAGTATGTAGTGGAATATGTTGAACATGTCTTCAAAGACAAAGGCCTCTAGCTGTTTGAAAGATAAAGAAAGTTGAAAATATCACGTTTAACAGACACTGTAGATTGCGGTTTTCCATCTCAAGATAAAATAGAATCGTAACATTCTGCTTTTGCTTCCGCTCCAATTGCACAGAACCTTTGTGTTTTTCCAGGTTTTGATGTGACCGTCATTTGTTGATATGATTTTACAGACTGCTCATCATCCTATATTATCTATTTTTGCAGGCTGGTATGTCTCTAGTTTTAACAGTGATTAGTATTTAGAGAGAACCTCTCTGCAAAATAGTTCTTTTTATTAAATTAGTTCTAACATACGTTAAATCTACCTGCCTAGAAGTCATTTGATGTGTCTTCTAGGCAGGTAGAAGGCCTGCCTAGAAGATTTTAATGATCGCCATTAAAATCACTACTTGAAATCTATGCTATATACTATAGCTATGACTAGCAGAACCACCTCTAATTTCTCATGAACAATAAGCAAAGATAATGGTTGATGCATCTTGCACACAATGATACAGAAGGAGCAATGCAAAAGTGCTCAGCAGGAGTTTTTTTTTCTAGATGTTTATCAGCAGCACATGGTCAAATTATCGGGCCATACTCCACATATGACAGAACAAATGAGTGGGCAACATCAAACAGGACAGAAATGACCTGCTAGAAGATATGTAGGACATTTACTTGAAACAGTGATGCTGTTTGCCATCTTGGAGATAATATAGTCGATATGATCAGACCAAGATAAATAGACGTCTGACTTAACAGCTACTTGTTTAAGTTTTCAAACAACAAATCAATCGAGATCCTATCTATAAATAACTTCAGGGCCACTGAAAAAGTATTTCTACTACCAAAATATGATGCATGTAGTCTATAAATGGCCTATTTCTAACTCTTACTGAATGTAACATATGCATTCTGATGTTTGGTATGCTGCTGCAACAGTGATTTTGTTTTTGGGTTACACTTTAGATGTCTATGTAAAGTCAACTTACTGTTAAAAAGAAAGTTTGCTTAACCATAATCTCATATAACTTACAACTTTTCCGTTGTGGTGTGGCATCCATGAAGCTTATTGAATTGTCTCTTTTTCTCTCTCTCTGCCTTTCTCCTTCTCACATTACATGTGCACACTTTTTCTCAAAGTGAATGTAACCGATAGAGCTCTAGGAGGATGTGAGGCTAAGCTCACACAGGAAGTCCTGAGCCAAATGTCAGGACATGTTGCTCTGCACCTTCACAACCCCCACGAAACACCTACTGAATAGATGGAGGGCTACTGGCTGGGATTGTCTGAGTAAAAGAACTAGCCAGAGAGCATGAAGCTATAATTTGCCAGCTGCAGCTTTAATTCTGATTGGACGTCTTCTTCGTCACTCTGTAACTTAAAAGAGGAAGCAGGAAGTTGGGAAACCCCCCCTGGAAGAGGACAAACGAAGTGCATACAGGACATGCTGTACACAAGATGACTGAATTTTCTTTGGCTGAGAGATTTCTGTCATCTAAAGAGGTCAAATGTCAGGTGTATTGAAAGATCACTATCACTTGATATGCTCTACATTTTCTTCAGATTTTCTCATTTATATTGCTGTCATTATTATGCTATGGGTTGCGTTGTACTATCTCTTTTATATGCAATTAAATAATGGTGACATTATAAGAGGGTGATTCTTGAGCGTCATACCTTGGATATCAAGCTACAAAATCTAATATGTGATCTAAAAATAGTTTAACAGAGCACAGGAGTGACAAGCTAGCTCCTGTTGTAGCCCTGGAAAAGATACATTCTATTACAGGTGCTTCATAAGCATTGGTGCACTGGATATTGCCTAAGCTTGACTATAATTTTTCATGTATACAAACAAACAAAAAAGAAGATAAAAATCACTGCCATGTAGAAGTGTGTATTATGTTTTGGAGATAATATATGAATATTGGGAAAAAAATAAATCAGTGGACATATTCTTTCTTCAAGTTCAAGGTTTAATTTATGGGAAGGTTTTCAGAGTTAAAATAACTTCTTGCCACTCCTAAATTGTAATACAGTGTTTGCATGAGAACTCTTTTTTAGGCACAAACCTCAAACCACATTCAAATAACCTGCATTGTTACAGTATAGCAGGACTGCAACCAATGACCAATTCGTGGCCTAAAAACTATGTCTAGTTTAGCCGAGACTGTTTCACCCCAGTGAACACACAACAACGGTTACAGTAACTGTCTGTCTCATTTTAATGTCTCTGTATGAGCAGGATATATTTGAACATGGGTCTGTGAATTTGAATGGATTTAAATAGGTTAGAGATTTGAAACCTGTGAGTCAGTGGATGAGGATTTATACCTGCCAGCCTGTGAGACAGATTCGGCACAGGAGATGGCCACAGGGCTGAATCCGGGTGTCTTTGTCCCTCTCTGTACAGATCTTACATAGCTGGTAGGTGCTGCCGATCTCACAGTAAAGCTCATACTGTTCCTGTTTGGTAGTTGTATTTAGTCAGAGAGACAAGACAACATTTCAGGATATTATCTGTTTTGTCTTGGGAAAGGTTCAAGATGCTGTGGTTAGTGCACTTTAAATAGATAGGAGCTGTATAAATTGCATCCACTCACCTCTGTAACTTTAACTTTTCCCCTGTTGGCTGGTTCACACAAGCTTTTCAAGTCAGGGTTCACATCCCGGCCATCTGGGTACAGATAGCTGCAGGCACAGAAAAGCACACGGCTTAGAGAAAACACATAAATAAAAGAAAAGTGAATCAGAGAAATGTGCAAGTTTGTCCTAACCAGCCCTGATTGAAGCCTTGAATCAGTGCTTGGTAGAGAGGTATGTCCTCCGGGATAGTCTGGATGATGGCACCGTCAAATGTCACGTGGCCAATAGCCCACTCGCCCATTTTTGTACAGCTCAGACGAAAGATATAGCTGGGAGGAAAAGGAAAATATGTAGCTCCCACAGAAAATGAAAAAGAGACATCGAGGTTTTCCAGAAATATCAAATTTTCATTTTCAAACGGTGTTATGCAAAATAAATTCCTCTCGTACTTAACTATAGTAACAATAAATAATTTGCACTGCATGATACTTTAGGCCATGGCTAATGTTTGTTTGTAGAAAAAAAAAATATATATACCTTTTTAATATTTTCATTTTATTTTATACTTTCTGAGTGATACATGAATCCTCACCTCCCAGGTCTGTGCAGGTAGTGTTCCAGACGAGCTATAACCTGGTCATAGGTGAGGAAGGCCATGTAGCCTGGATGAGTCACAGCTAGCTGGTTCCAGTTCATTAAAAGAGTCCTCCACGGCTACAAGAGAACAGCGAAGAGGATTTGATCTTGGATACTGCATGACTTAATCTTTTGCAGTGCCTTGTTTGTGACACTGTCCGTTCATCTCCTCTAAAAGGGCAACTGATCTGTTTAGTGTTTGGATTTGTTTTCATTGAACAAACAGCTTTAGAGGCGCTGCTGTGTTTAGCACTAATTGTTTTCTTATTCCATGTATTATGCGAAGCTAACTAGCTACTGGTAACAAACCATTCTCCAACAAGCAAAAATGTAAATAGACATATTTCCTACACCATCTGTTTCGTAAAGTACTCAAGCAACAAAACTTTCACCTTACCTGAAACAGTCGTGTGAAAACATCAAACTCAAACACAGAGATGTGATCGTTGCAGGTTAAGTCAATGGTTGACTTCAGAGCCATAGATGCCATCCCTTCCTCAAATGGATGTATATTTCTCAGCTGTTCTTTAAAGGTATTCCACTGCACTATACACCTGTCAGAACACATGCTCAACATTTGGTAGATGTAAACATACACAAAATAGAAGAACAACAACAAAATACTGCACGTAAGAAGATGTTACGAAATGTTTCAACACTCACTTGTCGCCAAATGACTCCTTCCAAAAGTCCTCAGCCGCAGGTAATGCCACCCTGTATTTGTCACCCTGAAAACATCCTCTTGGAAAAAAGGCCTTCAGCTCCCACAGCATGTGACTGAACAACAAAGTCAGTTTGGTCAAATTCCTCCTGAGAATGAAAGACGTCACAGACTTTAAGCTCTGGCTGCAGAAACGGAAAGATGTAGGAATACTTTGCTCTGAAATGTCATTGATATTTTTGCTTCACGGTGTTTGAGTAGTCATGCAACACAATCTTCTTGTAGGCAGAAACCCTTGTGTTTGTGAATCTCAAGTTTATAGTGCTCCTATTTAAAATGAGTTCTCCTAATGCTTTATGTAATTGCAATTAGTACCAAAAGATATCTGAACTTTTATTATTGATGCACGAATATAGGCACTGTTATATACTACCTTTCTGTTTCAGTTGCAAGAAATGCAGACACTTTCCATAGATACAAACACACAAACAGAATCAAACACACTCAATAGGTAGTCCACCTAGCAAACAGGATGCTGCCTGCTGCATGCTTGTCTGTAAATACCACAAAATGTTCCAGTGGCCAGTGTGTCACTTTAAGCCAGTCTCAATAGTCTTCCCAGGCACTTCAAAGGCTTTCTATGAATATAATTTATATCTTTAATAGTTTTATTTTTATGTTACCTACATTTATAACTTTTAGTTTAGTTAAAAAACTCTCTTTGTGCTAACAGCAACTTGGTGCAACTCTCAAATGGGAGTAAAACTATTAAACAACAACAACAGCAATAACAACAATTACACCTCCCCACCACACACACATGCGCGCATGTTACATGCAAGCGTGCTATAATGTGTAGTGTAAACAAGTAAAGATCTGTCCTGCATCTGCTTTATGCAGCTAAACTTGTATTAAAATGTTTTTAAAATCTAGTGCATGTACTACTGCTGAACCTTGAAATCACAGAAGCTACGGACATTCAGACATGCTTTAAATTTGTACACGTGGGCATCTGTAGTACTCGTGATCTTACAATAAGTACAATGAACAAGTAGAGGAGGGCTTTAATTTATGCTTCCATATTTATTATCTATATTGACTGAATGCACTACTGTCTGCTTCAGTGCTCTGTGCACTAATCCCAATCAATAATTACAGTATTTAAAGTTATTGAGTAAACTTAAAACGGATACTACTGATGGTGTATTAGTATAGACAAGAATGCCTACCGAATTCATAAACAATTTCGCAACACAAAGTCTTTCATAATTTCTAACACTTTTATGATGCAATTCTGGAGGCAATCATAACTGTTGAAATATTTAAAATTCTTTAGAAATCTGCTATTGGAAAGTGGTTATAGACTTTCCACCTCAATGAGAAAAAGAAAACCCTCTATGGTGTTATACAGAGTACTCTAGAGTAATAGTGGAGGAGGAGGCGGGAGGAAATGTATAAGCCACATCTCTCGCTCTGGCTGGGCCTTTGTACTTAAAAATATCATTCAAAAGACAGAAACGCTGCATCAAAATTACCCATAAAAAACATCAGCTAAAATTAGAGGAAGGGCTTTAATTCCTTTTATTATGAGATATAATCATTTGCATTATAATAATTTGGTGTCATTTGTAGCTGAACATGGGCATGGCATGGCATTGGCATGTTCTTCACCAGCTTGAGCTTGACCTCAAACAGTTTGATGTGAAGCTCATTGTTACTGTTCCGTTTGTGTGTGTGTGTGTGTGTGTGTGTGTGTGTGTGTGTGTGTGTGTGTGTGTGTGTGTGTGTGTGTGTGTGTGTGTGTGTGTGTGTGTACTTCAAGAGATCTCTGGGTCAGTAGCCACATTTGAACTCTGCCAGCACCAAACAAGATGTTCAGTGGTTCAAGATTTCAGGTTTGCTTGACAGGTATGTGAGTGAAAGAGAGCCGCTTGCATCGAACGATACGGGAATATTTCTCAAATTTGAAGCAATTCTACATCTTAACATTGAGAATTTTCAAGGAATCATAATCATAGAGCTATTATCAGTGTTTCTTTTTTTTCAAAGAACACAGATTTGTGTTTAAAACCAATTGCAACATCCAACCCATGTGGATACCACTACCTGTTTTATAACCAAAAAGGAAAGCATTAAGAGCAACTCTATTCTATGCCATTTCATACTTATATTCTGCCATAATTCAGAGGAAGACTACTATAAATCTACTCCACTTCAGTATTTTGATAGTTGTACGTAGTTTTACAAAAAACTATGTGAAACAGCCCATTCCTCAATGAAAATGACAATACACAAATATATAAAAAAAAACATAAATAAATGACAGAAGCAAATACATCATAAGTAAGTAGCTAGAAGCTCCTTAGAAATGACGTGGGCTTGATGCGTAAGGAGCTGATAATACTTATATTTGACTGTTTCAATAACATTGTCAGTGCTGTATGGCATTGCTAATTTGACAGAATACTTGCTGCATCATTGGTGAAATAAGAATAACGCTTTCTTGTTACAATGTAATGTGAAACAGGTTAATGCAGAAGTGTGAATTACTTATGTTGTTATGCTAATGCTTGCAGCTGCATGCGCGCTTCTTAAATTTCTCTCAGATGTTGCCAAAGCTGTCAATGTTTCGCTTATGATAATCTTCCAACCGCTAAAGCTTCCACTGTTTGTTTCTGTCGCCTCAAATAATATTTAGATCTCACTTCTGTTTTGAATTTTTACCAGGCAGAACTTTCATGTAAAGAGCTGCTATTTCAGCGTCCAACAGTCAAATTCCTTTAGAAACAGACCGAAAATGTGCTTATTTGTATCAGTATAAAAAGCTGTAGCAGTACAATCAAAAAACAGACGAGAATATTAAAGAGACTTGTTCTGATGTCTAAACCACAATATGTATAACACTTTGTAAACGTGCCACTTGACTGACCATGCAGGACTTGTGGTATGAGGGCCATCTGTTGTACATGCATGAGATTCTTGAAGATGACGAAATAAAACTTTAAATATGGTCATGTGATTTTCATCCTCTACGGAAAGATCATCTTTGAAAGCAGCTGTTGGCTGTGAAATTTTACCAGAACTGAGCGTACAGTGTGCAACATGCAGTGGTTACAGCCAAGCATGCTGGACAAGCAATGAAATGAAAGGAGGGATAAGAATGATAGTTAAACTCTAATTTTGATTTTGATATAATTATTCTTAAAGATTTTTTACATTAACTTGTAAGTCAATGTATAATATAGCTGTGCTACTTCTGTTAATAGATCAGTGTCAATTCAAGGAGTTTTGTGGTGTGAACTTTATGGTCAGCTGAAACCTGTGTCTATTTTTACTGTACGCCCCAGTTACTTTTCACCAATTAAAGACTTACATGCAAGCTTAACTGATGGTGCTAAGTTGGTTGCAGGAGTGGGGGGCTGCTCTCTATATTAACCCTGTGATGGACTAGTGACCCGTCCAGGACCTGATGCACCTTTTTTCCAATGACATTTGAAACAAGTTGACGCCACAACCCTGAGTTGGATAAGCTTTTAAAAAAAAAAAAAAAAAAAAAAAATTTTTGATAAAAAAAAAAAAACAAAAATATAAAAAAAAAAAAAATAAATATACAAAAAGAAAAA
>VURO01011505.1:22398-33090 GCA_015108175.1 Pelvicachromis taeniatus
TGGGTAATTATCTAAATTCCAGAATTATGCATAAATAAATAATCATATTGCAAAGCGGAATTCATACTGTAGAAACAAATTGATTTTGCAGGAAAACTGGTTTCAAAGACTAGAAACTCTCTGACATGCTGATTGTTGAGCTTTACCCGCTATCTATTGTCACAGTGAAAATCTTTGTCTAGATCGAAGTGTTTTGTCTAGATGTATTTCCAGTAAATGTAATAGACAGCGTTGTATAATTAATAGGTACATTTGATTCAATAACAAAATGAAAATAGTTGTTAAAAATAAAGAAAAAAGCAATTAAGAGGTTAAGGTTAAGAGGTTACTAAAAAAAATGGTTCAGCATCCCGGTATATTCTTTGCTGTAAATGCTCTCTGTACTCACGCTCTGCTGCGTCGTGTTTTTTCACCAAACAGGAATATTTAAAATTTGGCAGGACAGGAGAGACAATGGTTGAATTTTTAGGGCAAAACCATAAGGGTAGGAATGCTCACACAAGTTTGTCTCTACTTGGAGAAAACTCCACTTATTTCGTAGTTGCTTCACAAATTTTGAGCGTTGTTTTTCAACAGCAAACCAGCCAGCGCCTTGGATTAAAGCTAAAACACTGAAATGCAATAGCAAAGCGCATGAAGGTTAATGAAGCTACAGTCAGTCACAACAAACAAGTTATATCCTACATCACTGATAAAAGACTGAACTATATTTTAGTTGGTGCTCAACGAGGACACTACAAATCAGCTTTTCTTTAGTCAGCAGTCACGCTAACTAATAAATTTGGCAGGCTGCTAATCTTGTGACCACAAAATAGTTGTTTGCTCACGCAGTTCTGAACTGACACTAGTTGCAGGTTAGTATACTCATAGGCATATGTGGAAAAACTTTATCATGTTCAAGGTTAGACAGTCTCACTCTCTCACACTGCTCAAATTCAAAGGATGTTGTTGTTCTAGTTTCCCCATATTAGCATCACAAAAGTGCAAGGTTGGCTCTTTTCCACCTTAATTATTAGTATTCCTAACAGGTGCAGGGAAATGCAGCCAACACTCCACATAAAAGTAAGTCTGTTAAGTTGTTCCAGAATATCCACTTGAACAAAACACCAGACAGAAAGTTACAGTACAAACAGAAAATATTAATACACAGAATAAAGTGTTATTTTATTTTGCCTCAGCTTCTATAGATGGTTTAAAATAGTTTTTTCTTCAGTGCATTTAATTTAGTGTTGGAGGATGAGCTGAAACTTCTATCATTACTGTCAAGTCAGACTGACTTTTAAATCAGCCAATTATAATGGACTAGATTGTATTTGAACTTTCTTTAGTAATGCATAAGTGGTGTAAAAATCCTTGGTCACGGGTTACTGGAAGAAGAATTATGGGAGGTTTTGCTTTTATCTTTCATAGTCTATTTATTTTTCCTGCAGAAGTTGAGTTTAGAGAAACAACAACACTTTTGGTTACTGTTATTCCGACATGGGTTACCTAAATTCATTCCCGCAAAATTGACTAGCCACAACATCTACTTGATATTAGATACTGTACATAAGATTTGACACTAGATCAAATGACAGAAATTGAGATTAGAGTCTTCGTATTTTCCAATTCCTTTGTTATATCAGAAAAAAATTGGTTGAGAACATGATCTGGTTGAGAGTGAAGGAATCCTAGTTTAATCTGGCAATAATAATGATAAAAGATGGGTGTTTACTCATTTTGTTTTCTATTATTTTCTGTCCAATTGCTTTTGGTGGCATCTGGTTATAAACATATTGCATTTGCTCGGATTAGGAAAGCTCGGGTGTTTGCGTTATTTGGATCGGCATGGCCGATTTCATTTGTGGCACCGAAAGAAATGGAAAGTCTGAAAATTCAAATCTAAGATCTTACAGTGACTTGCAAGAAAAATTAGTATGAAGTGGAGATGTCAAACTCATGGTCAGTGGCCACATACAGTCTGATTTAATCTCATTTAGGCCAGAGCAAGTTGACTGTTGCATAACACCTGATTAAATAAGACCTCAGAGTTTTGGCCCCTCTTTTAGAGTTAAAGAAGTCGAGGTACATTTTAAGAGTATTTACACCTCAAGCAAAAACATCACAGTGAAGCCATTTATGACTCTATTATATTTTATACAGGAATATGCCACAAAGATTTCTTGTTTCCTAATCTGATTGAAGTTCTAAAACCTTCTTACAAAATTAAATAATTATATTTTTCAACAATTTTACGCAACCCCATTCACTTCCGTCAACTGAATGGCATCGTCACTTTGGACATTAAGTATCTGCCTAAAAGCTTCTGCTACAGTAAATCTTGATATGCCAGGTTTGATAGCTGTGGTTTACTGCAAAACATTACAAAGCAGTGATTAGAAGTGGTAAATTAAAATATCGAGGCATCATGGTAGGCCAAGTCTGACAATGATTCAGACAAAGGCCAACATTTCAGACAATCACTTTCATGGCATGATCAATTCTTAACATCTTGATAAACAATACTTTCTGATTCAAAATATGGTCGTAAGCTAATTTCCTACTTCCGTACATATGCTGCTTTTAAGGAAATTTGACCTATGGTACTTCTTTCTTAATTATTTGGGACCACAAAAACGCAAGTTTCATTTTGCAGATTAACCTATTAATCTGTATACTGTCCAAGAAAATATGTAAATAAAAAATTATTATTGGGCTTGTTTAGACGTGTTGTCTAAACAAGCCCAAAACCAAAATACAGAAACAAGTGCATGTGTTCACATGTAAGAAGCTGAAACTAGGATGAAAAAAAAAAAGAAACCAGGATGAGTTTGTATTTTTGGTTAAACTGATGAAAAACATGAATGTAATCTAAACAAATTTTTACAAATGTCACGATATTCTGTTATAGTAAAAATGTAATAATCAGTACGTGACGCAGAGTTTTCTTTTTCTTAAAAAAAAGTTGTTCTGCATTTTGTAAATAATTACTTTCCCTCTTACACGTATTCATTTGTGTATGTGTCTGTAGATGCCAGCCTGGGGCCCTCTCACCTGTAAGTTGAAGTCTCTTCATATATCTTCCTCCGTCCTTCTTTAAACAGTAGCACAGCCCGCTCTGTCTTATCAAAGAGGTTTTTGATATGGATCCTCAGGTACTCTGCCTCGTCTCCGTGTGGCACCTGTCCACCTGCTGCCCTGAAGCCTTGGAAAGGCTCCCAGATCTGAATGAGCAGCGCTGAGGTCTCTGACACCAGCTGTGGCAGGTACGGTGGACTGTTCCTCAGCCCTAGCCTAGGGGTACTGCACAGCTGTTGGAGTTTATCCAGTCTTCTGAGGGTCTTGTCCACGAGTCGAAGATCACCACGAGTGGGGGGCACGGAGCTCAAATTCGGGCTCCTGGATGCGCCCAAATCTGCTGCCGCCATTGTTCTGCTAATGTGAGGTTGCAGGTGAAGTCAACCAAAAAGTCAGTCTGTGAGTATGTGCGTGGGGGTGTGCCAATAAATATCTACAGTTCTGCTGTGTCAAGAGATGTGTAATCACAATTTTTGAATGTGTGTGAATATTCATAAGCAATGAGAAGGAGCAGCTAGTGGTTGGTTCAAGTTTTTGAGCGTTCACTCTGATATTCGACTCGAACGATATTTGCTTGCCATCATCTTAATCTCAGAGGCATGCATCTTATCCTCCTAAAAACTGCATGCATTGCTGAACCATAACAATCCAGTAGCATTACATTATCCAGAAATAGACAATAGGAGCATTTACAATTATGTTTCATTTAAAAAAGAAAAAGAAAAGTGTGCACTTCCAGCCAGTACAGACACTTCTACCGATTTCTCACTCACTCCTGTGTGTCTTTTCAGAAATACAAAAATACAAGTGCTACAAAACAAATTCTACACTGTAAGGTTAACTTAAAAAGGACAGAACAACACTAGAGGCCAAGAAAAGCACTAAAAATGAAACACAAAGAGGGATCGAGGCTAACACCAAGCCCTCAAAACATTTTAGACTTCTGCCATCACACTCCCTTCTCTCTCTCTCTCCACCCCTACACATTTATGACAGTTTTAAAGCACTGTTCTCTTGCTTACCAACATCTCAGCAGCAAAGCAGTCCTAGAGCTAGTGCATCTACTGTCAGCGCAGCGGAAACATGTTTTCTGTCATGGCCTGAAACATTACTGTTTCTCCTTTGTCTTGCTTGATGTCACTCTGCCCCTCGTCTTGATTGTCTTGCTGCAACCAGGAAACCAAATAGGTTTGTTTCTTTGGTCTATTGCTCAGACAGACAAGCGGAGGGAGAGAGAGAGAGAGAGAGGTGGGTGGCAGGGAGGGAGGAAGACAAAGAGGTGTGGACTAAAAACTAAACTTTAACTAAGAATGAAAGCAGAGTGCAGTTGAAAAATAGTCACTATCCAGACAGGTAGAGAAGTTACTAATGGGCTGGACGCCTGCGAAATGAATACAGAGGTCAAAGAACCATCATCTTCACCTCACTGTTTTCTCTGTAAAACTTTCAAATTAAATAAATTTACTCTGCAATTTTGGGGATTTTCATGTGAAATTACTGTCTGGGATGAAAATGTAAAAAACAACTGCCCCCAAACCATTGTATCGATTGACATAACATAGATTAAGTTTATCATTTATTTTGGACATCAACTGACTTTTCCTCTAGCACCACCATGAGGCAGGTGTTGGCTAGTTTTAAGCTGATGCTTTAACCTTAATCACACATGTACAAGGTGACTTCATGCAGAATTTTAACTTGTCTCTCAAGGCTATAGAATCTTCATGACAATAGCAACTTTATTTATATAGCACATTTCATAACATGTAAATTTCATAATCTTAACACAGGAAAAAAAAAACCCATAAAAACCTATGTAAGTTTATGCCTGCATGGGGTTTTGCCTTAAGAGCAAAATAGAACAAAACCAAACAAAATAAAAACAAACAAAACAGCGACATCTATTAAGTGTTGTCGTTTGTAAATAAAACAGTTTTGAGCCTGCATGTATGCACAGATGTATTTTATCTCAATTACATCTGTGCATACATCTTGTTCCAATGAACAGCACCACAGTACCATTCACAACATAGATAGCATCATAAGTGTTTAAAGTGAGAAGTTGTACAAGTTTATGCACAAAATGAGCTCATTTCAAATGTGATGCTTTCTACAGGTCTCTAGGGGATGTTTACAATGGTATAGTATCTCGTATGCTTTTCAAAACAGTTTGAAGACTTCTGGGCATTGAGGTTATACGTTTCTGGAGTTTTGGTGTGCAAATTTAGTCCCATTCTATTTTCTTTAAAAAACTTTTTGGTCCCATTGTTGCCTGACATAGGTTTTCAGCTGCCGAAGAGTTGGTGATCATCTTTGATGTATTTTTTATTAAATATTCATCAAAGATTCTCAAGGTGAAACATCTGGACCGCAATCAAATTCAGCACCCGGACTCTTCCATGCTGTTGTAATAGCTGCAGTATGTGGTTTTGCATCGTTCTGCTGAAATACACAAGGCCTTCCCTGAGACAGAGGTTGTCTGTAGGGGAGCATATGTTGCTCTAAAACCTTTATATACCTTTCAGGATTCACAGTTCCTTCCAAAACATGCAAGCTGCCCATACCGTGTACACTTACACTGCATCCCCATACCATTAGAGATGCTAGCTTTTGAACTGAGCATTGATAACATGCTGAAAGGTCCCCCTCTTCTGTAACCTGGAGGCCACGGTGTCTGTGATTAACAACAAGAATATCAAATCTGGACTTGTATGACCATGGAGCGCTTTTCCACTTTGAAACAGTCCATTTAAAATGAGTCTTGGCCCACAGGACACAACAGCACTTCTGGAATATGTTCAACTATAGGTTCCTTTTCATTTGACAGAGCTTTAGTTGGCATCTGCAGATGGCACAGCAGATTGTGTTAGCCAGCAGTGGTTTCTGGAAGCATTCCTGGGCCCATTTATTAATATCAGTAATACAATCATGCTTATGATTGGCGGCATGCAATAAAGGTCTTTGGCCTTATGCACAGAGACATCTCCAGTCTCTCTGAATCATTTGATGATGTTATGCACTGTAGATGATGAGAGTTGGAAATGCCTATGATTAGCACAAATCATAATCATGTCAAATATACGATGTACACAAACTGGTACAGTTAAAATAAAACAAACAAAACATTAGCCTGGAAACCCCCAAATTTTTAATTTGGATTGATCACTCCATAAAATCTGTTGCTACTAATTTTTACTCCAGTTCATGTGCAGTTTGTTATACCTCAGCCTTTTCTCCGTTTTCCCTTCATTAAGAATAACATCTTGACAGGCACCTTTCTGTACTGGCACCATACTGAAAGGCCAGATGCATCTTTTAGGCCCCGTGTCAGAGCTTTGTTGGATTTGTTCCTTTTTAGTAAGGACACAACTTTCATCTACTGTATATATTTTTCTAGGCCTGACACTTCAATCAATATACAAAAGGTGAAAATAGTCAGGTATGAAGACTGAACTGAAAATGAGGGAAAAGGCAGTGCACAGTACTGTAAACTGTCTTGGGACTCAATCCGGAATGACCATCTGACAGAATCCTAAACTTCACATGCTAAATAAAATTAGTTTTTAATAATATTTTATCATTATTTTAGACATTATTTTCCATATAAGCTGATTAAAAATGAGTGTTTCATACTGAAATTTACAATTTTATATGTTCAGATGATGTCTCATTATTTCACCTTGGAGCATGTGTGAAATATATATGAAAAGATTTTCACTTTACATGTATATGTTCATTCTTGCTCTTGTTTGATACATTTATATATATTGTTTAAATTACCTTTCAAATAGGTATTACACATACTGTACATATGACACATTTAACTATTTTTCTTGCATATTTTTGCCAAATATATGGATGTAACACAGGATCCCCGGAACACACACACACACTGTCGTCAGGTTGAAGCACAAGTACTTTTTATTTGTGGCAACGCAAACTGCGGTTCTTAGCCTTGATCGGCTCAGGACGCAGACACTCCTGGCTCGTTGCCGCTCACCTCTCCACTGCCTGGCTGTCACTGTCAAAAAGAACAAACACACCGTCAACTAACCTGCCAGGCACACCTGTTCTTCCCGCTTCCGCGCCGCCCTGCGAGCTCACTGCGTCACCCCTCCTGTGCAGCAGGCCAGAGACCACATCTCCGCCACAGTGAAATAAGAGCATTGTAAACCTGTTTGTTAAAACGGCAATGAAATAACATCTTTTGGAGCAAAAGTAAACATGTATTTTTTTGTTAATGTTAGCACATTTTTTCTATCACGTCTATACAAATATACATCTAACCATGCATCATCTAAATGAAGCCTGACTTGTTGTATCCGCAAGGGGGAGACACTAACTCAGCCTATCAGACTAAGCACATGCAGTTTACAGCTGCCAGTGCAGTCTTTTCATTTTATTTTTCCGTTTACTTTACTTACATTACTTTTCATTTAAATTTCAGTTGAATTTGTGTTAACTGAAAAACATACATATTACATTTCAAAAACACAATTTGGTCCTTTGACTCACATTGCCACATTTTCTCTAGCTGTAAATGCTGCAGTAGGCTAGCGCTCCACCATTTTCTAGTAATGACAGCTATCAAACCCACAACATATCAGAAGTTTATTTAGGCCCAAATAATTTCTATAATTTTTTTTTGCAAGTTTTAATTCATGTCCGCATTTATTTGAAAGATTGAAGATGGACCTGTGCTTGTACAGAACAAGGGGGCCCCATTTCAGTGTCTTGCAGCTTGTGTCCATGTTTTACCTCCTATCATCTATGATCATTATTTCACCTGAAGCACATATTAAGTCCCTGAAATGTTAAATGAGTGTGAGAAGATGTTCTGTTGACATATATTTGCATCTTCTTAAATGTCACCAAACTTCAGTAAGTGTCTCTTTCATTCTGCTGTAATTGATATGAAGTGCGTGTTCAGGATCAGGTCGGCTGTAAAAGAAGTAAGCATGTAATTTTCATAAAGGCTGATACTTAAATCCAGACCATAATGCTTGAATAACCCAACAGCTGCAGATCTTGTTTGTATAGTGTCAGGGCTTTTTAGGGACTTTAGACACTATACTTAACTTTCCGTTGCCCACTCCACACTTCAGTGGAAAGAGGAAAGTCCCAAATTGACCAAGGTAATCTGATGGTAGAGGGTGGGGTGGGATAGGAATAAAGATAAGAAGATGAGATGTGATTTTTGCATGTGTTTGCATTTGCAGGACTGCATACAGAATTTGATATGAGGAAAGGTGGGCACCTGTAAGCGGAGCAGTAACATGCATTAACTGATGTGTCAATCTTCCTTTATCCCTCCTTTTGAGGATTGCTTGAATTCAGCTTTGAGTCTGCAGCCTGGTGATATCGCCAACTCTAGGCAAGGGATAAACTAACCAAATTTCTGAGACAAATACTGATAATGTAAAATTAAGCCTTGTTTGAACTAGGCAGCATGGTGGTGGAGCTGTTAGCACTCAGGTCCACCATCTGGCCGGGACCCCTGTGTATATGTTCTCCCCATGTTTGCATGGGTTCTCTCCGGGTCCGGCTTCCTTCCACAGTCCAAAGACATGGAGTTAGTGGGGTTAGGTTAACTGGTAAATCTTAATTGCCCATAGATGTGAGTGTGAATGGCTGTCTGTATCTATGTGTTAGCCCTGCGAGAGACTGGTGACTGGTGTCCAGGATGTACCCCACCTCTCATCATTAGAGGGTCCTTGAAGTTTTCATAAGGAAAGTTTACCTTTCAAAACCTTTTGGTTTTTGTCACCACTTCCTTACTAAATGTTTTTGCTTGCAATTTGACAGAAGCAGCTTAAATTACTCTACATACAAAATTGAAGCCATAGTCCAATCATGTGACAGTGAACATTTTCACGGTAACAGAAAGGAAAACACTAAATGCATTGTTGAAGTAGCTTGTTTCAGTAACCTGCTGGTTTCAGTAACTTTCTGGTAGCTGCACTACTTCTTTGCATACTGAGTTGAGAGTTGTTCAACTGATCTTTTGTTATTCTTTGCACTAACCAAGAAATCTGGGGCATGCACGGCCATAGACTGCATACAAAATGACGTCATGCATTAATTTGTGGTCAGCTTTATAACTGTCACAATGTTGTTTTATCAGATGTGACAACATTTAGAAGAGACAAAAAGCTTGCAAGCTTGATTTTCAACAACCGAGAGACCTGCTTATTAGTGCTAAGAAGATGATGGATGGATGGATGGATGGATGGATGGATGGATGGATGGATTTTTACTCCCTAAAGCTGGAGCACACAGACTTCTTAGACAGTCTGTTTAAGCATTGGACTACCCAAATTACTGGTCAGATAATTGCTTTAAAAATGCTCCGAAACCCAGCAGCACCACAATTATGGACTTAAATTAAAAGAAATGGTGCTGTAAAACTGGGCACTTTAACTTAGGAGTCTATGTTGACTGACTTGCTTTAGGAGTCAGCCTGAAGTGGTCACTTGAGGAACTGCACTTCCAATATTGCTTAATTTTCTTCAGCCCTGAAAGGTCTCATTTGGCCACCGCCACATGGCTGTGCAGAGCATGCGCAGAAGAGCATATAACTCACAGCGTCAAGTAATCATGGATAGACCTTCCTACACTGGCAAGTAACAAAATCTCAGGGAAGTGCATGCTTCTACTAGAAGTTACAGCACGACTGGATGAACCTGCTTGTACAAGAGCCTCCACCTGATCGTTCTCTGGAAGGTCGGCGCCTGACTGATTGCCATGGTTTAAGGCTCCTTGAGGCAGTAGTTGTTGTGATTTGATGATATATAACTGAACCTGAATTTAATTATCAAAAAAGAAAAAAAAATACAGAAAGAAGGCAAAGCAATGTTCATTTACTTCCCAGGTAATAGCGTGGGTATTCGTTTATTTATTCATGACCAGTCACTAGAAAAATAAAATATTTTGCACTGAAGTCAGCTGAGACTGACTTAAAAAAATATGAAAAAGTTTTAATCTAGCATCATCTTTATTACCCTCACAAATTAGCTTGACGTCTTCTTTGTAACAGAAAGGGTTGTTTGTTTCATGCTTTGATAGGTGTTACTATTTAGTAGTAGCAGTTTCTCCAAGGTAAATTTAATGAATACTTTGATTGCCTTCCTAAACTGAAAGTTGCCCACAATTCAAATTTGTACCGAATCCAAATTTAATGTTGAAATAATTAGCAATTTAAAAAACTATTGATCATGGGCTGGACAGTCGATTGGCAGTGGGCTAGCCTCTCCGTGTTTGCTATGCACATTGCTATGCACAGAATCTGCGAACAAGCAACGAGCCATGAACTTCTTGCGAAATTCGCTGTTAAATGTTTTTAACTTGCATGCAAAACAGACAGATGTCAGAAGTCGGAAATGCAAGAATGCTATGAATTCGTCGCTGTTTTCCTGCCGTTCTTAGTATAAAGTTAAGTGGTAGAATCGCTTTGTTTCGGTTTAAAGGGAAAGCACCGTGTCGCTCTGACACTTCATTAAAAGCAGATGAAGCTGGCGCAGCTGCACTCTACCTTGTCATAGGTGCACTAGGACACACATAAGTACCTTATCTCTTCACATGTAGCCTATTTTACTTTTTTTTTTTTTTTTTTTTTTTTTTAGTTTTTGTTGTTTG
>VURO01011505.1:33110-44289 GCA_015108175.1 Pelvicachromis taeniatus
GACTCAAAAGGAAACAAGGTGATGGTCTGATCGCTGTCCATTTGATTTCATGGATATGGGAATTGCGCACGGTTGGTTCACTTTGGTTTGACTGATCCCAATAAACTTCTTCAAATCTCGAAGAATCTCTCCCAGTTGATGCCGAGGATCATGACCATGAACGGTACCCACAACTCGGTTGCCCCAGCGCCGCTGGATTTGCGCACCAATATCCGAGGGCGTGGGAACGCCGGGGGGACTCCAGCCTGTGGCTCCAGGGACGCTCGGGTGACAGACGGTTCACCTGCACCTCCGGCGTGTACAGTGGCGGACAGTATAGATGAAAACTGCCCCGTATCGGTCTCACCAACCAGTGCTTCACGCAAGCGTCCAGCGGATAGATCTGTCTTACAGCTTCCTTTTAGGAAACGCCCGATTCCTGTCGAACCGGAGACCAAGAGACTGTCACCGTCTAAAGCAGAAAAAGAAGACCGATTTTCTCCTCCGGAAGATAAGACTTTAGTCGATCCTGTGGAAAAAGTCGGCATAGCACCCGTGACTCACAGGCAGCTGGAAGGACAGAGTCCAAATGGATACCCCATATGCTTTTTGCACCCTTGGACTAACGGTAAGCGTTGGTGGTATACAACAGTTTTATTATTTTGTTTTGTTCGTTTTAAATATTGTTAGAGTTGAACCCCTACGCAAGAATTGGACCATGAGACTATGAGACCATGAGATTTCTGTAAAATTACTATCTAAAGTGTTGATTTCCCTGTTCTCCAAAGAAAAACGTATTGGACACTTTAGTTTGGTTTAACCAATAATATGTGAAATAGCAGCCTGTGGGTAAAATGATCAGACTAGCTGACAAAATGTAGGCTTCGAGGACAGAGCATCGCATTACATGTTGGGGCACGTCATTTTTTGTGGTATTAAAGGGCATTACCTGCTAATGCTGTTTTGATTTTTAAAACTGTGGCAACAGACAGTCCCTCCTCCCCTTTCTTTAGTGGTTTTCTCTGCCAGTGTGACATATGTGGCAAAAGACAGTGGTCAGAGACAATGCAGAAGATACTGCTGCTGAAAATGCCCACTAAGCTATTTTACACCTACTGTATTCCTCATTAGCGTGTAGCTCACTGGAGGAGTAAAAGTAGCTCACTGGGTCATCTCACAACTGAATACAGCACACTCATATGTACAGTATATGACTTGTAACTTATCCACTTCCTTATTACAGAAATCATTTGCTTGCCAGGAGCTTTTATAACTGTTCATTTATATCATCACCATTTCTCTTTTCTCCCTCCTCTCTCCCTGCCAACTTCTTTTTATTTCTCATTCTCACCGTTTCTATTTCTCATTTTGTGTCATCCCTGCTTAGGTCACTATCCAGTGTTCTGCCTGCCCCCTTTCTCAGAGCCAAATAATGTTGTGGCCCACCAAACTGAAAACTTCCTGTCTGGTATTGCTCTGGCAACACGACAAGATGAAGATGGAGATACGTATGTTGAGTTTTTTCTTTTTCATTCTGACATTTGGGTGTCACTTTATGATATGCAATCCATCCATCCATCCATCCATCCATCCATCCATCCATCCATCCATCCATCCATCCATCCATCCATCCATCCATCCCAGTAACTGGTCTATATAGTAAACTTAAAAGATGATTCATCCACCTTGTGCGTGATTGTATCATTTGTCATTTTGAAAGTCATAACTTGGCACATTTTATGGATTTGAGTTTTCACCACAATCATTTCACTTCAACAAATTTTTATTAGATTGACTTCTAAGATGATAATAGTTTGAAAATTGTGGTCTACTGTACAGTATGAGTCTGAGATTCAAGTCAATCCCAACTTCTCAGAAGTGGTGACTCATGAATTGCCAGATATGAAACTCATACTCAGCTTAAACTTTGTCAAAAAAAAAAGTTTTTATTGTTACAAAAAATGTAAAGTCTTTAAAAATATTGTGATTTTTAAATAGTATAAAATGGCCAGTGAAAATGAATAGAAGGACATAAGCAGCAAGTTCAGACTCATCTTCAACACCATTAACATTTAAACCACAAACTGTATGTAAAAGATGGACATAGCTTAATGTTTGCAACTTTAGCTTCATGTTGGTTGTTATCTTGGTTTTTGGGAGCAAAACGTTTCCATGTATAAAGAGGGCATGGAGTTAACTTTACAGTGCCACTTGGCTAGCTTGGTGAGGAAAGTCTATGGGTACGTCACGTACATATTGGAGTCTATGTGAATTGACTTAGTTTAAAATAGCTGTCAACTAACATGCATGTGCATGTTGGCTTCATTTTTCAGCTCCTGACCATGTCTCTTGATTCAAACATGCAAAAGATAGCGATTGATTATATTTAAGCTATAAGTTTCAGACATATCTCATTATCTCAATGTGTTTTCCAGTGTATAGGCGTATGAGTAGGCATTCACATCCAGTTTCACAACATACGTTTTGATTTTCACCGTAGGAAAACCATACGCAGTTAATGATGCTTTTGTTTGATTCTACCCCAGTCACCCTTGATAATGTGACACTAACCCTGAAACTGCAGTCATATTTTTCCAACTGTAATACGTCAAAGTGTTTTTTGTTAGAAAGCTTTCCAACATTAATCATGTATCACAATTTGTATCCCAAACAACATTAATGTCAATGTCCTGATGTTGAAGACAAAACTTGTGCTGTTGTGCAATCTGTACATGAGATATCCATAGCATCATCTTGTTTATTTGAGCTCTGTGACTCACCTGACTGTGCATACTGAACAGGTACAGCCAGTCAGTGCGTCCTCCCACCACAGTTTAAGAAATTATTTACTGCATTTTCACTTCCTGTAAGAAAAACGGGTTCACTGTTGATAAGGGCTTATTTAGACTTGACATACCTATCATACTAACCTGGAAGCTATACTATAGATCTAAGCTGACAAAGTAATTTGTTGGTATTCACAAGTTGAACAATCTCTAGTCAGTTGACTGGTCCCTCGGGGCGTGAGGTGGTGGTAGTGAGAATACACAGGGCACTGGAGGAGTTTTCAAGACCACATGAATGCAAATATTAAACTTTAACGCATGGTTACTTTACTTTGTCTAAAGCTGCCACCCACACACTAATTAAAGCTACAAAAATTCATACAAAGACACAGAAAATCATGTGACTGAAAACACTGCATGTCCAAGAATTTATTGGCACGTTCATCATGCAGTTTCAAAAAGTATCATCATCATTTGCATTTTCTAAAAGAAAAAACCTCATGATGACCAATATTTAGCCGAGCCACAAGTCAAGTCCCGTGACATCTTACAGCTGCTTATTATCTCATATTTGCTTTGTAACTGCAATGACATGCCGATCTTTAACACATGGTTCCACAGAAGGAAGATGAATGCATGTGTCAGATCAAAAAAGCTTTAAAACAACAGTTTTTATTTTATATTCTATTAAAGTAACTTTCTTTTTTGACAGCCTTTGACATCTTAGCACTGCTCTGATTTTATTTTTTTATCTCCACTTTTGCCCCTCACAGTTGTACACTAAACATGCTGTGTAGGCATAATGCAAATCAAAAGTCTGTCTAATTAGCAGAGACTCAGTGCAGAAACCTTACACAACACCTAGTCCCTTTGCTTTTGCAGGCATCAGTTTGTTCTAGAGTACCTTCTTGTTGCTTTGTGGTTGTTTAAAATTTTGTGTGAATTCTTCAGAAAGAAACATTTACAGCACCCTCTCGTTTTTCACACTGTATGCATATGAGTGTGTGTGTGCATGTGTATGCATGTGCGTGTATACACAATGTGTTTGATGGTGAGCATGCGCCTGCTTTTACGTCAATGGGATTTGTTCTCAGCGCCTCTGAGCCCCTTAGTTTCGGGAAAACCAGTGAGTGCTCAGTTTTAAAAAACTGTTGCGGTTTTTCTCAGGTGTCTCTGTCTCTCTCTTTTCTTCTCTGTGTTTTTTAAATGAATGGGCTCAAAAAACCCAAACATCCGCTCTTGACTTCCTCATTTACCGCTTTCTTTCTATCAGGTTCATCTCTCTCTCTCTCTCTTTCTCTCTCTCTTTCTCTCTCTCACTCTCCTTCTCTGTCATGTTACACTGTAATTTCAATGGAAGATGTGCAGAAGTGTTGATTTACTTACAGCTCCTACATGCGTGCTTCCAGTCAGTCAGTCACCTAGTTACATACCATTACATACATAGCTTAGCAATGTTGTTATTCAAACTACCTTTATTCAGCTTTATCATCTTGCAGCCATTCAGTGCATAGGTTTAAACTGACACTTTGATTAGATGAAAACTAGACATTTATTAGGTTCTCTGGGAGCATGGATATTTGAGTTGTGTAAGTTTATCAGTTGAAAAACTCATAAACTGGAATTTCTGTTTCCTTTCATTTTTTTTTGTTGTAATGATGAGGTGATCTTGAGAACACCAACCTATATTAAATCTTGAAAGTCCACAAAAATAATAAGACTGAGTCACTTATCACCAAATTAATAATACAGGAAAAGATGGTGTTTGCATGTGATGTGTCACCATTTCTTAATATAACCATTACAACTCCATCCATCCATCCATCCATCCATCCATCCATCCATCATCTTCTTAGCACTAATAAGCAGGTCTCTCAGTTGTTTCGACTAAATTTTGTCACAGTGTTGTGGAAGTTAAAAACTGCAGTTCTTTACAAATCTGTACAGCCGGCGGGGCAATCAAAACACAGGCTCTTACTAAGGAGCCATGATAATGTCACATGAATGTGGTTCGTACTTTCTTGTTGAAATAAAAAAGGCCATTTCTGGTTGAGAACATAACGCTTTCTTCTCTTCAGGAATAGCTCTCTAAGTTTCTTGAAGCACACTCAAAGCACTTTGTTGGATGTTGTTTGGCTGCCTTTTGTTCCAATCTTTGGACAGAAAAGGAATGAAAAGCAGCCAATGTCCAAAGAAAAACTTTGAAAGACCTTCAGAAAATCTGGAGAACTATTATTCAAGACCACTGGCTCTGGTTGCTCAAGACTTTTGTATAGTGCTGTAAAGTCTTTTTATCCTTCACAGATATGAAAGTTCAAGACCCTATACAGTTGTGGGAGGTTCTGAAGAGAACTCCCACAGGTAGTCTTTTTCCTCTTTAACTTGCATGCATCCATTTTTACTTAAAGAATTTAAAGTGAAAGTCAGGCCAGGACTGTTTTCTCTCCTATTAGTAAAGTTTTTAACTTGCACTTGTAGATGCAATGACAAATGGTATATTTCACAAAACAATAAACTACTTGCTCATCAAAGTTCCCACATAAATATCTTTGCACCATCATAGACTGAAAGTAGTGTAATTGTTAATGACGTGCACAGTACAATGTTAAGTAAGTCATCATTTCTTGTTAACTGGACCGTGGTGTGACTCTGCTTCGCTTTTGTTTACTACACGCTCAAACTGACACATCATCTCATTGCTCAGCTGGTCCACAGACCACAGGAAATGTCAGGCTTCAGTCTGATCATTCAGTCTGGCTGCACTCTCACCCTCCATACCAAACAGGATACCACATGCCTTCTCTCTCTTTCTCTCGCTTTCTCGCCTTCTCTCTCTCTCTCTCTCTCTCTCTCTCTCTCTCTCTCTCTCTCTCTCTCTCTCTCTCTCTCTCTCTCTCTCTCTCTCTCTCTCTCTCTCTCTCTCTCTCTCTCTCTCTCTCTCTCTTTGGAATGCAAAATCAACTCAGTCACCAGAGGAAATCTGTGGTACATCCACCAGCTCTTGTCTTTCTATGTGCTGTCACTTTTTATTTTTGTCCTTGTGCCTGCATCTAAAGTGTCCGCTATTTACAATGGTTTACTTATTTTTATCCCACATCCTCTCAGGCTTGTATTCAGGGCTGTCAACATTACGTTACCTAATACATTTTTCTACTTAACTCACATTGCCTTTGTACTGTGTTTTGTTGCTAACACGCATACCAAAAGAGTTACATTTTAACAAACTAAATGATAATGATAGTAGCAACTAATGTTATAAGCAGAAACCAGTTCGGTTTATGCAACTGTCCTTTCATTATGTTAGTGTGAACAAGATGATTTGTCTTTGTGAATGTTGTCTAAATGCTTTTGAGTCTTCAAAGCGGAACCAGTGCGGAAGTACCAACAGGGGCCAACTTTTGTGGTTGCTAAAAATTTCTTTTTTTTTTTACAAAGGCCTATGGCAAAAATGGCCCTTTGCACTGTAACTTTAACACTTTCTTGATGAGCTTATGGACTAGATTTGTAGTTTTAAGTATTATTGAATAGAATGTAAAATTATTTTTGTAGATTTTGGTCCTGATAGGAGTCATAAAGGAGGCTAAAGTAGCACATATGTCCGAGTGTGCTTATCTTATGAGCACAGTACACGTCCTTGGTTTTACAGTCAGAGCTTCCCTTGCCTGCCACGTCCAGATTCAGGACACCCAACATGTAAAGGATCAGGTGTGCACTTTGTTTAGCATTTGTTTGTGGAACATATATTTGTTTGCAAGTTAGGTTTTTATTTGTAGGTCACATAAAATGCATTTGTGATGAGCTTAAGACTAGATTCTCTCCATACCTTTTCTTTCTGCACTCATGGGGTGTGATTAACCTTTATCCCAAATGTGTTTAAATATATTTTATAAATCCATTTTACTAGAAAGGTTCAAGGCTGCAGAACCTGTGTGGAAAACTGAGAACCGATGATAACTTTGTAAAAACTAATTCACAAAGACCAAAAACCTATAATGAAATGTATCGACACTTTCATCAACAAAAAAAAGAACGATGAAAATGTTCTGGATAGATTAGATCCAATCAGAATTAAGTTGTTTAGAGAGGTGAGAGGAAGTGATCCAATCAGAAGTAATCTCCTTGTGTAGCAAGGTTAGATTTGCACAGTTTGAACTGCTGTCGACAAGGTGGGAGACTCCCTGCTATTTGCTTCTTGTGTTCAGGGTCTGGTTGCTGGGCTGGGGTCAGCATACACAGGTTTAAAAATCACTCGGGTTTTTGTCTAGCTTAGCGTTAGTATGCTGTCTGTGCAGATGCTTTCAAAGAGCCAAAGTTCTGTTAGCAGCAAATGTCTGTGAACTTTCTCAATCATCCAGGTCATCTTGGTCTAAGGAGCTTGGAAAGAAAAGCGTCTGGACTTCTTTAAGTTTCTTGAAGACGTTTCACCTCTCATTCGAGAAGCTTCTTCCGATCTAAGGTCAAATGGTGGAGAGTCCCAGATTTAAGCCTTATGGGAGTGGCCCCCAAGAGGGACAGGGACCCCCGGTTGATCCTCTAGCTAATGACACGAGCCAAGATGTGAAAACGGGTGTAGATCACAATCAGCCAAGATTTTGGGTGAACCTGCTGTGAAACCTAGCCCAACCATATCATGTGATTTCCTGAGGTCAAAAGGCCCAGGATGTGGGCTGTTCTTCTTCTTAGAACTGAAGAAGCTTCTTTGATGAGAGGTGAAACGTCTTCAAGCAACTTAAAGAAGTCCAGACGCTTTTCTTTCCAAGCTCCTTAGACTGTTAGCAGCATAATTCAGTTGTTTCTGTCCTGGCCGCATTTTGCACTTTACCACTGCACATATCTCAACCATCTCAGCCTTAATATAGATAAAAGTATTGTCCAAATCCACACTGTAGACTGCACCGCTATTTTCCTCCAGCATACAAACTGAAATCAGCTGATTGTAGCACAAGTGGAATCGATAAGCAGATTGGCAAGCAGACTAACAATTCCAAGGAACTGAACTACTGGGAACCGATTCTATACAAGTAGTTCTTAATTCCCATCCCCATCTTTAACAGAAAAGACTAAGGATTGCTCCATATTTTTCTGCATCGGTTCTTTCCTCCGTATCTCCTGGATTGTGCAGAAAAACATCCCACAAAAACGGGTGTGTTTCATTGTATGGATGGAACACATACTCACACACAGAAAGAAATGAAATGTAAAATGCAGATTAAAGTCCAGTAACCAAACGCATATAAACAACAACCAGAGAACAACAGAGGACGGATAACAGCAAATTGAGAAATCGGTGAGCTTGAACTGATGGAGAATAAAGGTCTTTTCTGAGCCTATGAGAATGCAAATGGTCTAATAATTTCCGAGTCATTACTGAGCGAGCTCGCTGTAGATGTCGGTGTGATGTTGAATCCCACTGATGTGTGAACAGCATAGCCAGTATTCTGTGTGTTCACTGCTGTTGAGTGGGTGTCATATGTGCTTCGTCCCCCACGCTCTATCAGGCAGCTCTATCACCTAAACCACACAGAGTATTTTCAGTATACATTCAAGCAGACCATGTGAGAGAGGAAATGGTGGAAAATAATCTGAGTTTTTTTCCCCTGATATTATCCGAAATTCAAGGATAAAATTATATTAAGTATGCTTTTGTTTTCTTTTTACTTTCTCTGTTTGTTTCTCCGGGGTGGAAAGAAGCCAGCTTGTACATAAATGACAAAAAAAAAACCCAGACTAAAAATATGCTGAAATGAAATTGCACATAAATTCAGTTTGCAACATAAATTAAAAAACAAAACCACTCTCTTTTTGGGGGATGAGATTCATTGGTAGCAACACCGCACTGTGCTGCTTGTGCTAATGTACTGACACACACAGAAACGCTTGAACTGCTGACCACAGTTTGGCCAAGAAGCTGACATCGGTGTTTGATTTTGTGAGTGAGTCTTAGGCAGGGTCTTGAGATGAGACTGCTGGGCAAGTCTAGCTACATCATCAGTCCTCTCATCACACACATGCACACACAGCTATCTGCTCAGCAGCGATAAGCCCAGTCATTCACTCCTTGGCTGATTTAGATGCGGTGGTAGCTTTGTGACAGACACCAAGGTCAGGATAAAGCACCTGCCCTACATTTTCCTTTTCATGGGTGAATAAAAGTTATTAGCCTCTGTCATCCAGTGCACTTCATACTGTACCATTTCTACTGCTTTCATTTCTGCTCACAATGCAGTGCACCTAAATGTAGCAGTAGTAGTATGAGAGTTTATGTTGTTTACAACATATTTTAGAGTAACATGTAACTATTTTAACAGTCTTTCATTGGTCTTAAAATGGTAGAAAGCAGGGTTTTAGCCAGCTGATGTTTGAGCTGAGAGCTGCTGTAGATGTTGCTATAATGCTAATTCCATATGTGTGACAGAATAGCAAATCTTGACATGTGCACCTGTGCACAGGTAGGAGACATGATGGAGTTTATCTGAAAAGAATGCTATGTGCACACATGTGACAGCAAATATGATTTAACTTGGTAAACAAATTGAAACCATATTTAAAAGCACTGAATGGTTTAGCCTATCTTTATGAGTACACAGACGTGTTTTGATATCAGCTAAAGAGGTAAAATGACTTAAATCCTAACATTTGTCTGGTTCTTTAATAACTTTCTAAAAGTTTTAAGATCTTCAAGTTCTTTCAGGTGTAAAAACAGGAACAGTAGGCAAATTTACAGTTGGCTTTTGTCTTTAAATAAATTCTGGTGGGAGGTCATCTTATACCTCATTGACTACTGAGCTTTTTTTTTTTTACATTAGTTGAAATCCCGGAAAGTCTTACTAAATCTCCAGCATTTAGTGAAGCATTATACTTAACATAACATTTATATGTTCGTCATACTAAGATGAGCGAAACAAAACACATCTTCATCCTGTCCCATTTATTTCTAACTTGTGTGTCACTGCAGCGCTACACTTGCTTTTAAAGAAATACAAAGCCAGTCTTGCCTACCACATCACGATGTTCTGTTTTCAGTCCTAACTCACAGCTAGAGGAGCCAGACTTGTGGAACAGGGAGGAGATAAAAAAGATGAAATTGTGGAGAGAATGAACAGCTTATGTTTGAGAGCAGCAAGATGTTGGTGCTGGTAGTGTCAGTGGTTTGGTTGCAGCTGTGCAGCTGTTGTGCGTAGTACCGAGTGCTGCTTTTGATGTTGGGGTGTAGTGATGGTGGTGGAGATTTGTAAACTGTAGTTTCAGTTCTTATGAAGTATGCACGTGGATAGAATGAGAGAACATACTTTGAGAACAACAGTTCTCTACTGTTTCAATTATTTCTACACAACTACTGTGTGGGTAGTTTTAGGGGTGTGTGTATATCCTCTGGCAATACTCTGCATGTGTTTCCATTCCACTGCATGGTTCATTGCCAAGGTGTAACCAAAGACACAGATAAACAAATACACATTCAGGGATAGACACACAGCAAGCAAACTGTACCTCCGTAGCAACACTTTCTGAAAATAACAGACACGCTTTCTGTACCTTTGTTATCCACACTCCCAGAAACACATGACACTACACACAAAGAATCAGTATGGATAGCTGGTGCTCTGCTTTTTTGCGATACAAAACCATCTGGTGAAAAATTGCACCGTTGCAATTTATTCTGGTTGCCCCTTTTCTTGCTTGTCTCACAGTTCTCAGTTTTGATGAAGTTTGGTCCCACTACTTAAAACACTTGACATGCATTTTCTCTCCTTGAACATTGTTCCAGCTTCTCTCTGGACAAGTCTCTCAAAATAGGCACTTTTATTCTAGCATTTTAAGATGTTTATTATAAATCAGGACATTTATTTCTCCACAAGCTGTACCAACACACAGTTTAACGAAGAGCCTCTTTTGAACAGTTAAACAGAGCGCTCATATTGTTGGCTGTTAAAAAAGGGAACTGCTTGCATAATTACAGTTCATTACAGCAGTGTGTAGCTTTACAAATGAGCAACTAGAAACCATACAGCTTCTTTCTTTTATTCTTTTGTCATTTGTTGAGGCAACGTTAAGCAAGTGCACGTTCTATCAAAACCCGATCCCAACTCCCAAAATACTAGTTGCAGCTTGTTTTGCCTTAGCATGTCTTTACATAATGTCTCTCTGTCACCCTCTCTTTTGGCTGTGTTTTGCTCACACCTTCCAAACATGCCAAATTCTTAAGGCCTATTATACTTGCCATTCTCGCCCTCGTAAATGGTACTGTGCGCCAAAAGTGATGTCACAGCCACTGGCCAAGTCACGCTCTGGCTGCTGCTGCTAATTTGGAAACATTACTATGTGATTGTGTGTCGTCCCCCCCCCCCCCCCTTAAAAAAAAAATTTTTTTTTTTCATTTGTTTGTGTGTTTTTTTTTCTTTTTGTTGGTGGGTTTT
>VURO01011505.1:44309-61567 GCA_015108175.1 Pelvicachromis taeniatus
TGGTTGTTGCCCCCCCCCCCCCCTTTAAATAAGCAGACTGTTTTCTTCAGATGTCTGTGCTGGTTTTTCTCCTGATGTGGAGATGGTTACACCTGTTGGTTTGGATAGTATTGCATAGTAGTTACCCATGCCCTCGTATAAATGGTGATGGGTTATGGTGATCACTGTTGTCACTGTGAGCGACATGACCACTGCAGTGACCATAATGGGACCTTTTAAGTGAACAAAACATCTATTAGATTAGGTCAGAAGCCAGCTAAATGACTAGAAGCATAAACACACTCAGAGGTCACATGAGTCATTACATTTTATAATGAGCGAACCATCTTCGTGTTGGCTAAGGTGACCCTTTGTATTTCAACAATTATAAGAGTAACATATTGCTTAGACTATTCTTTGAGAAACTGCACTTTCTACTGACTGAGCAAAATGTCAACAGCTGGCAGCTCTACAGGAATACTGCAGCTTTTAATCTTGGAGCCAAATATTGGAAGCCCCCACTTGCTTAAAAGAGGAGATTTTAGATGAACTTAAATGGTATTAAAAAATATTTTCAATTCTTAGAATTTGAACTAAACATCCAGCAAGACTGTTTGTCCTTTTGAATGTTTATTCTTTCTAAACTATAATGTACTCTCTTCCTTTTGCTTCCTCTAGGTTCTGTTGCATCAGTTTCACATCAGTTGGCCCCCACCCCTCCGCCAAAATCAGGCTATTAGATGTGACCACGAGGTTGATCAGGAGAAGCCACCATGTCTTAAACACAGAAGGGCCCTCTGGAGCCCTACCGCCCCACCGTGGCCCGCCACCCCCCTCCCCCTCTCCCTCCCCCGTCCACCACCTTACCCCTTCTCCAAGCCCCATCCAAATCCCAGACCTCTCTGCCCATGTGAGAGACAGGCTACCCAACCCTGGCTCCCCACTGGCGCACCCCTTCCCTCCCGCCGGAGAGATGAGCTTGCAAAAGCACCAGCAGCTGGGCCGTGGAAGTGGTGGGGTAATGGGTTCTGATCGGGACCTTCAGTCCACCGCTTCCTCCATCTCTCTGCCCTCCGTGAAGAAGGCCCCCAAAAAGAGGCGTCTCTCCCTGGCCTCGCTTTTTAGGCGCCGAGGACGAGAGTCTAAATCAGGGCGCCAAAGGTCCCAAGACCTGCAGCATTCTGGACCCGGAGGGCTAGGAGGGGTGGATGGCATCGCCAGTATTGAGAGTATCCACTCTGAGATGTGTAATGATAAGAACTCTGCCTTCTTCGCTGTGGCTGGGACCGGAGCTGCCTCGTCTGCTGCTGCTGCCTCCACATCTGCCTCGGGGCCTTGTTCCTCTACCTCCTCATCCTCCAAGGTAGGGGGTGGGGTTGGGGCAGAGCTACTGGAGTGCCCGCTGTGCCTTCTGCGTCACTCCAGGGAGAGCTTCCCTGACATCATGACCTGTCACCATCGCTCCTGCTTTGATTGTCTGCGCCAGTACCTACGCATTGAAATCTCAGAGTCCCGTGTCAACATTAGCTGCCCCGAGTGTTCAGAGCGCTTCAACCCACACGACATCTGTATGATCCTGGGAGACCGTGCACTGATGGAGAAATATGAGGAATTCATGCTGAGGAGGTGGCTGGTGGCTGACCCAGACTGCCGCTGGTGTCCTGCACCAGACTGTGGGTAAGTAGTTAATTACAATATTTGGCATTTAGTGGACCACGAAAATTCAAAGTTTGTTACCATCCTCAATGACGACAAACACATGTCAAGTGTGTGTGTGTTCCCAAGATGGCTGCTGAGTGGTGAGACTTGTTTGTAATTGGACATTACTTAAATCCATCAACAAGATAGTTTCAGCTTGAGTTGCTCACCTAGAAATTGCGAAAGCTCAAGTCACAGAATGTCGTTCACTTTCTGTGGTCTCTTGTCGTCAAGTCACTTCCCATGTGGACACTGCTTAAAATGCACATGAAACACTACATATACTAAGGCTAACTGTCATAGATTTAACACTGTCTGTGAAGCTGGATTTCAGAAAGAAGCATTTAAAGGTTTTAGACCACATCTAGCGCCATTGTGTCAGTACAGAACTGGTAACTCGGTGGAAAACAAGGAAGCTAAAACTAAGAAGCAGTATTAGGCCATCACTTTTGTCGTGTTAAAAAACTGACTGTCCACTTTCACTCTCTATTGCTTAAGCGGTAAGTGGTTAGTCGTTATTCGGCTAGCTGAAGAGAAACAGGAAAATCCATCTATTAACTGTAATGTTAGGGTTTGTAGAGCACTCTGTGAATGAGGACAGCGTGGAGGAGAGCTTGTTAGAGTCAAGTACCCCAGTGGATGGCCAGACCAACAAGCTGGAGACACTGTTTGAATTTTCATCCTCGGGTCAGGTGTGCTGAGCCACTGCAGTTAGCTGGCAAAGCAAGATGTCAGCGCAATAAAATAGTCTTTGTTTTCACAAGCACATCCAAACAGTTTGCAACATAACAGTCTGCTACATGTGCATCACACCACAAACATAACATAGTTTTCATACTGAAGCACTATTGGGAATCTTGACTCCATCAGTATATTCATAGGGGAATAGATTAAATAGATAAACAAATAAAAGAGAATAAAAAATTAAAACAAAACCCCGGAAGAGAGGCGATACTTTTTGGAACCCTTATTTTCTTGTTTTGTTTTAGGAATGCTTATCTTGTATCATCTCACAGTGGATTACTACTGCTAGAAGTGAGGAAAAGCAAAGCCCAAATGTAAGTGAAGAAGAGTCTAATACAGCAAGATTTTTTCTTTTATAAATCCAGCTTCACAGACAGTGTGTTCAATCTGTCTCAGCTTTTGAGTGTAAATGAGCCTTTATTCACATTTCATGTCCACTTTTAAGACTGGTTTTACACCAGGTGAAGAGTAATTGAGTAACTCTAGATTAAATAATCTCACCTAATTAAAGGTCTCCAAGGTCCGATTTTGTATATCATTGTATCAGCTTAATCCTTTCCATTGGAGTCATTTACATCTTGCAAAGTTTAGCTGAAGTTGTTAGAAAGCAGTGTAACGGAGCATTGCTTGTTTTGATTATTTGAATCCATGTATCTGCAAATGAAGGAATTAAAGAAAAATGACGTCCAGGAAATGCATACTGTTGCATAAATGAGAGACTTGAATGCTGAACACTACTGTGGTCCTCTCTGGCAGTAAATCATTTTCATCAAGAGGATATTTTGTTCATTAAGATGTTATGGTGGAAACTGATCATTGACTTGACACATTTTGTATTTAATACTCCATTTATTGTGATTTGCTACAGTCAGTCATTTTTAACCCCTCTCTCTTTCTGTCTGAACATATTTACTTCAGCTCTATCTCTGTCACACGCTCCTTGTCCCTTCTCCAGTAATCCAGTGGTGCTGGACTGTTTTTCCTGTTAATCCTCTCTTCCTGAGTGACGGCTCGTTGGCCTGCTTCCACCCAGCCCCCACCCCCCACCCCCCGCAACTGTCACTGCGTTGTCACTTTGTAGAGGCCCTACAGGGTCAGTGAGTCTCACTCACTGACAGATCAAATCAGCAGCTCATTACTATGGTTCTGAGTGGACATGTATCTAAAATGTCTTAACTGCAGACAGTTCAGAAGTCCATATTTGACATTTATGGAAAAATGGCTGAACTGTTTCCTGGCAACTCCAAATATTTTGGTATATCAAGAAGCAACAAGTTGTTTTAACTACTCACCTATTTAGGAAAATCATTTTCCATAAACTGGTTTCTCTGTATCATAGTGAAAAACTCTTGCTCTCTCTCAGCCATTTCCTTTTCTTCCAGGAATTGTTGGAGGTCTGATGGCTATTAAAAAAAAGAGAGAGAAAAATAATTAATCCCTTCAGACTACAACAGTAGTGTTTGTACTTTGAAGGTTACTACAGATTCAGAACAAAGCTTGGTATGTGTGTTTTCTCCCTTTGGATGTCCTGTTTTGTAAACTTGGCCATAATACCAGTTTCAGTGTAGGTGTTAAAGGTGGCATGACATGTTTGTTTGGGGTTTTTGTTTGTTTTGATTGATTGTTTGTTTTTTTACATTCACCTCAGTTAAAGTAGCACAAGAGACAAGTAGACTTTATAGTAAACGTATAGTATTTGACATATAGATATCCCTTTTACATCACTGTGACTTATTTGGTGTTGCTGGTGTCTTCAAATAATGTCCCTTTCAGTCTGTAGAACAAAGTTCATTCTTTCTTTTCCTTTCAGAGCAGAAGACCACTGGGCAGGAAGTTGTAAATCAAATCAGAATGACATTTATCAGTTGGAGCTGCAACCTTTATGCAGATGGCTGTACAGCTTATAGTGGCCAGCTGGTTGGGTGGCTATTACCTCTGTAGTGTAGTGTGTGATCACAATAGTTCTTTGAATTCAGCTGTGTTTTATTCTCATTAGCCACTTATTAATTTCTTCTCCATGTCTGTGGAAAAGAAACGTCTAATTCTTGTAGGCTTAAATATTTATGAGGCTTAGATAGTTTCCCCCCTCATTTTGGTTCAGAGGAATCTACAGTTTCCATTCATTTTTCATGTTCGCTTTTTTCTGCTGCTTTTCTTTGCTCTGGCCTTTTTTCTTCTTTTTTTTTTCCACTGCAGGTTAGAGGTTATGGACTTTGCTTCTGCATTTTCAAAAGAAGTGGTGATGTAGAAAGCTAAACAGATCTATTGATCTGTTTAAGTGAACGTCACTTTTCATGTTGTTTTTGTGGCTGATTTACCAGTCTCAAGATTGGTGAGATTAGTTGCATGACAGGGAGTTTGAAGCTATTTTCTTTGCTATCTCTACAGTACTTAGGCTGAATAGTGCTAAGTGCATATCATTTTAAACGAGACCTGCATGTCGCTGTGATTCCTCACTGTCTGCATTGTAAACACAGTTCTCAACAGAGTACACTGATCCCCAGTGGAGGAAGTCTCCCAGGCTCTCTGGTGCTCTGTGATTGAAACCTAATCCTTGGGTCAGTCCCAGAGGGGCTGGGAGACTTCTGCTGTGCTCACATATAACCATGTCACACACTCTTGGGTTTCCCCAAGAAATTGGCTAGCTGGTATTTTGCAGCTGTCGTTTTTAAGCTTTTTACTTTTTTAGTTTTTACCGTTGTCTCTTTGCAAGGGCTCAAGATTGTTGTGTTAAAACATACATTATTTCACTTCTGATGTTACTGTGTCTGACATGCATTGTTGGAAAAAAAGTTATTAATGAAACCAGGTAAGGCAGACAACAGCTGTAAATTCTGCCTCAGATTTTATACAGTAACACTGCCTGAACTACATAATATACTCCATCCAGCCTAAAAGGGACCTATAGACTTTTCCTAAATTCATCTTATAATGTTGGCCGTTTTTTCCTCCATTATTTTTTTTTTTTACTAGCACCTTGGGTGGTCTGTACCTCACAGCAGGTCATATTATTCCAAGAAACACAAACAGCATAAGGTAGTTAGCAGAGACATCAGATCCAGCTGCCTGTAGTGGGACAGCTGTCAGTTACAGCTATGGGCGTTGATTATCTTTTTGACCTAGACTTGAGTTTTTATTAGATAAACTGCAGTTTTTGGAGTGTCATTTTTAGCCCTGGAGGTTATTACTGTGTTTTTCTGTTTTATATCTTATTTTATATCTGGCTGTTTCAAAAACTGTATGAGTAAATGAAACGTCAATTAACCTCCTGAGACCTGAACTTGTTCAGGGCATGCATTTTTAATTTCTCTTTGCTATCTGGGCTGTTTGGGACCTGATCAATGTAAAAACAAAGAATCACCAGATTTTTTTTTTTAATGTGATTTTTATTTCTGAGAAAAATGAGATCCACATATAAGGACATTCTTTTGGAATTTCGATTGAACAGTGGCAGTATAATGTCTTATGAGGATATCAGGTCCTTGTAGAGCAAAATGCTGTATTTTGGTTTAAACAACCCAAAATGTGATGTCCACATATGTGAATGCCAGGTCCTAGGAGGTTAAAGGAAAATGGTTAAAATATTTATATTACAATATTAGTGGCTTGGGACTGGCAAAAACTGTTTTGAGGCAACCAAACAGTCACAGATATTCAAGAGTGTTATTGAAGATGGCTAAAGTATAATTCCTCGACTCCAGGTGAGTCACAGTGCTAACAAATAGCGTGACTAGTGTCTAGTTTCAGGAGATCAGAAAATGTACTTGTGAGAAGATGGAGTAGATGTAGGAAGATCCATTTTTAAACAGCCATCATAGGGCATCCTGCTGCAGAGTTCAAGTAAAAAAATTAACACCATTCTACATGGTCTTTTGGTCACTTTCTTTTGTCTTAAATTCTGGTTGGAAACATTTTGCTGCTTCTCTATGATGCAGTTGTTTTCCGTCATAGTAAAATCCTTCTAGAAGCAGAAGCCTCAGCATGCATAGACTTTGTATATGACTTAAATTCAGATTCTGTGCAGGCACCATGGTGTAATGTTTTGCCGTATGACGTTTTTCTGCATCCCCTGGCAGATATGCAGTTATTGCCTTTGGATGTGCCAGCTGTCCAAAGCTGACCTGTGGGAGGGAGGGCTGCGGTACAGAGTTCTGTTACCACTGTAAGCAGCTGTGGCATCCCAACCAGACCTGTGACGCAGCACGCCAGCAAAGAGCCCAGAGCCTCCGCCTGAGAACGGTGCGCTCATCCTCCCTCAACTACAGTCAAGAGAGTGGAACTGCAGGTGGGCTGGCTTAAACACAACATGCTCATTAGGAGAAAAAAACCCCAAAAGAAGACAGCACTTATCATCAGTCCTCAATGTGCGTAACCCACATTTCACTGTTGTAAATGATACTCTTACTTCCAGCTGATGACATCAAGCCTTGTCCACGCTGTGCTGCTTACATCATCAAGATGAATGATGGCAGCTGTAACCACATGACGTGCGCTGTCTGTGGCTGCGAGTTCTGTTGGCTCTGCATGAAGGAGATCTCAGACTTGCACTACCTGAGGTCAGCATCTCAACACATACATTTACAATTTATACTAATAGATATACACTACATGCTGTTGGACCAGCAGTTTCACTACAGGTATTTTAAGAATTTAGCAATTAAAAAGAAAAAAGGAGAAGATCCTTCTGTGATGAAAACCTGTTGGTCACTATAGCTAATAGTTGTTCCAGTGTTTATTTGCTGGTTAACTTTTGTTCCCAGACTGGTACCTGAGATTAGAAGGCTGTCCAGCACTTCTTCTCCCTGTGAACATTTCTGACTGTTTCTGCTCGTCTTTACCTCTCTCAGTCCATCAGGCTGTACTTTCTGGGGAAAGAAGCCGTGGAGCAGAAAGAAGAAGATTCTTTGGCAACTGGGAACACTCGTGGGTGCCCCTGTTGGCATTGCACTCATTGCAGGCATAGCTATCCCTGCCATGATTATTGGTATTCCTGTATATGTGGGAAGGAAGGTAAGGCCTTGAGCACACATACCTACACAGTAGTTTGGGATATATTTCAATTTTCCTGCTCATAGATTTTACTACATGGATTTAGTTTACTATTGAGACGTGTCTCTATTTAGATTTATAGTATTATAAAGTCATAATTCATTCTTAGTGTTGCATGTACCTGTTAATCTTTTCAGAATGTCCACATGCTTGTTGCATAACTTTATTCATGCCACTGCTGTCAGGAGTCAAAGTAAACATGGCGAGTAGCCAGAAACAATCACTGCATCAATCAGTAACCAACTAGTTCTCCTGACCAGCCGACGTATGCTCAGTCATCTCATTTTCCCAGGCTCTGAAGTTGATCCCAGCCAGCAATGGGCATGTGTTGCTAACCTGTGTGTCTGTGTATATGTGAACTTGCTACTCACAAGTTGGGATCTGTTTAGAATAAGAACTTCACATTATTATAAAATGAAACCAGTTGGTCTCCAAAATTCCCCACCTAAGCCTGCCAACAATCTTGAGCCAACAGGCTTGTCTTCTCTGCAAAAATCCAGAGCACAACACACGAAACATCTGTACATGAATCACTTACAGTGCACAAGCTCCAAAGTCAATATGGATATGTTTGATTCATTCTCCCAGGTGCTATATAGGGGCTTTTTAGCACTATCACATTTATATCGTTGCTGTAATGAGATGCGGGCGGTGCAAAAGAAAAGAATGCAATGTAGAAAATGTCATAAAGAAACAGTATTCATCAATAAGTTGTCTCATTTGTGGTTTCTTAAAGAGGAAGTTGATGGTAGTAAAAATTTGCACCAAACACAGACAGGCAGGCAAGAGTTCTGTCTCCTGCAACAGTAGCTGCAGCCGCAGTATTGCTCTGCACGATTGTGCTTTACATGATTAATGCCTCTAAAATAATTTATGAGAAACAACCAAAATATAATCATTTTTACTTGTATTACACAAATCTGCTCCACAACAACAGTTAATCAGAGTTCATCAGTGGTGCCTTTGAGGACTCAGCTCATACATTAAGTGCAAGTTCTCCTCTAGACGTGTCGCTCACATTTGTGCCACTTTTCTCTGTCAGATCCATAACCGCTACGAAGGGAAAGATATTTCGAATCACAAGAGGAACCTGGTGATCGCTGGTGGGGTGACTCTGTCTGTCATCGTGTCTCCAGTAGTGGCTGCAGTCACTGTCGGTGAGTCTGTGGCTAACCGGCACCCTCCAAACTCTCGTTGTGTTGTTCTCTTCTCTCTGGAGATCTTTAATGACAGGCTGTGGCTGTTTGACTTTGTTGGAAGCAGGAATTTCTTTTGTTTAATGTTCGAGTTCAGATTATACAGAAGTTTATTTTCTCTCATCATTTCTCATTAGCTATTTTGTAAACATGGGAAAGATGAAAGAGGGACGGTCTGTCATGTTTTTATAGTTTTTATTGGCTTGGTTTTTTTTTAGTGCTCTGACCTTATTTGACTCTGGTGTGTCTATGTATCTCGACTCTTTCACCTCTCAGGCATTGGAGTTCCTATCATGCTTGCATACGTGTACGGCGTGGTACCCATCTCTCTGTGCCGTAGCGGTGGGTGTGGTGTCTCCGCTGGGAACGGGAAGGGAGTTCGCATCGAGTTTGATGATGAGAATGACATGAACGTCGGGAGCGGGGCAGCTGCCGCTGGTAAGGTTCGATTTCCAGTCCCGATCTGAACTAGCCCACCACCCAAAACCAAAAGGCCGTGTCATGGAAATCAACACTATTTGTAAATAAGATCTTTTGCTTGCTTCACTGATTGCAAGTATTCTTTCACACTCCTCCTAACACAGTAAACTGTTCTTCCTCTGCCTCTTCAATTTTCCAGGCCTAGAGTTGCTTTGAAAAGTGAACTTGGCAGTTATACTTACATTTTACATTTTTCCTCTTTTCACACTTCAAAGGTGTGTTTTAGGTAAGGGTCATGGTTGGACACTAACGTGTGATGGTTTAAGTGGGGGATGAGAAACTCTGGAAAGCATTCAGTTCACAAATAGAGCCATACAAATACACCTGACTGCCCCTTCACCTACATACAGAGCTGCATCCTCAAACTTGGAACTGTACTTATAATACATCAGCTAAGACTGAAGAGAGTCTTAAGTGAGCAGCTGTCAACAAGATTACCAAAGAATAGACAGATGAACAAACAAAAAAAATCGTTTCCAAGATGATATTCTTTTGTTTTGTTTCATGTTCTGTGTAGATACTACATCAGTGGCAGACACCAGGAACAACCCCAGTATCGGTGAAGGCAGTGTAGGTGGGTTGACAGGCAGCCTGAGTGCAAGCGGCAGCCACATGGACCGTCTGGGGGCCATTAGGGACAACCTGAGCGAGACGGCCTCCACCATGGCCCTGGCTGGAGCCAGCATCACTGGCAGCCTGTCTGGCAGTGCCATGGTCAATTATCTCAACAGGTAAATGTGCGCTGCAATATTCAAATGTGGTTGTGACTTCAGTGTGCTCTCCCGCATCGTCTGATTCTCTCTCTGTTGTCAGGCTGGAGGTGCAGGCTGATGTGCAGAAGGAGCGCTGCAGTCTCAGTGGTGAGTCTGGCACAGTGAGCCTGGGAACAGTCAGCGACAGTGCTAGCACCAAAGCAATGGCTGGATCCATTCTTAATGCCTACATGCCTCTTGACAGGTGAGCATCACGTGGGTTTGGATACATCATTTGAGACAGCATGGTCTTCTGTTCATCAGCATGTTTAATCCAGTTCTGTGTAGCTTCATAGTGTGTTACAGATGCAGTGGATTACTGAATAAATGCACACCTGTGCTCACGTCAACTGAACACAAAGTCATATATTGTGCTTATATCATCATGTTTTGAACCTAGCCTAATTTCTAGCCTATTGTACTAGTTAGTAAAAAATTAGGCTAGTGTTATTCAAAAGTAAAATGGTCATGTAGCATCTATAGTCACTACATGTTATGAATAACGGCCCTCTGATGCTTAATTATGCTAAACACAAACTACATGCAGCATGACTCTCATGTTTTCTGGGTCCTCTCTTCTTCCAGAGATGGAAACAGTATGGAGGTGCAGGTTGACATTGAATCCAAACCCGGCAAACTACGGCACCACAGCGGCAGCAGCAGCATTGACGACGGCAGCCACGTTGGTCGCTGTGGCTGGACCTGTCCCTCTAACGCCTGCACCTCTGCAGAGGGCAAAGGAACCTCCACTAAGTGGGCCAAAGAGGCCTCCTGCTCCTCCTCTTCCAGCTCGGGGGGCAAGAAGAGCAAAGGCAAGCTGCGGAAGAAAGGGGGAGGAGGCACAAAGATCAATGAGACGCGGGAGGACATGGATGCTCAGCTGCTGGAGCAGCGCAGCACCAACTCCTCAGAGTTCGACTCTCCTTCGCTGAGCGGCAGCCTACCATCAGTGGCCGACTCCCACTCCAGCCACTTCTCCGAGTTTAGCTGCTCTGATCTGGAGAGCATGAAGACCTCATGTAGCCATGGCTCCAGCGGCGGCGACTACCACACGCGCTTTGCCACAGTCAGCCCCCTGCCTGAGGTGGAGAACGACCGCCTGGAGACCTGCCCCACTTCTTCATCCTCCTCCCAGGGACAGAGTGCTGTGGCCACCCCCAACTCCCCCACTTCCACCACTTCCTCCCTGGGTCACGGCACAGAGCTCCCCCCTCTCTGCTTCATAGCAGAGGAGAATGTCAACCTGGTGTGCCCCACTGAGCCGGACTCTCACAGCAACACCGGAGAGCTGTTGAAAGAAACCAACAACAACAACAACACCCAGCATCATCAACCACAACAGCCAGCGCAGACGCAGCATCAGCCCAAGAACTCCTGTATACAGACTGATATTTAAAATCTCAATACCATAAGTGCTGCACACACATTGTTTTAACATCCTTTTCCTCCACTAACATAACAATCCTAGCTTAAAGTTTAACCTGCATTTTCTGTTATTCCCTTGTAAAGGGGACGTGTTACTTTTAGGTTGGCTGTGAAAGCAGCCACTGACTGTCAGAAGGCTGCTGGAAGTATTAAAAAAGGCTTCTGCAGTGCAGCCGTGTGAGAAATGTTCAGATTATGAATGCTAATGTTTCTCCCAGTTCAACCCATAAGCTGCTGACACATTGTTGTCACTCGCTCACTCACTGGCCACTTGTAACAGAAGGCAACCCACTGACTCGGGTGTGTCAGATTTATCTGTGTAGACTAAAATAAAACCACTGTGCCAGTTTTGCTAGTATTTGAGCTTGGCTCTACAGTCTGGATGCAACACCATGCAGGAATATAAGAGAAGTTAACACAAGCAGGGACCAGGCAATACAACTTACTCATTTTATTTTCCCCAACACATATTAGTTAATCTGTATTTATTATTAGACTGGTTGTTTCTTTTAGTCCTGGGTCTGTGTTTGAAATGAAATTATATAAGACCAAGGCCTGGGCTCAATGTCCTGAGTCATTTTAGCTCTAAAACTGATTTAAAAACAACTGAGATTGTTTTTAAATGGATGCACACACAGCTATTGCTCCCACTATGGGAGATTGTGCTTGATGGCTCTTTAGCAGCTCAGTAAGAAATGATTTGAGACCTGTAGCCTACAACTCTTGAGTGCGTGTTCTAGCACTAAGGTGACTTGGGAAGCCTGGGCCTCATCTTGCTCTGTGGAAAGTTTGTAATGATATATGTTGAGGGTGTGGGTGGGGGCTATTTTTTTTTGTTTTGTTTTGACAAAAGGTCTCTGGAAGGCCGTAGATGTTGAGATAATGCTTAAAGTCATTATTATAACATTAACCAATGGGTTGGTCAATTCTGTGAAATTGTACAAAGAAACTTTTTGTCCTGTTGAAAGGTGATTTATTCAGGCTGATGGTTTCGCCTCACTGAGTAAGAGAGAGCTTTGATATCTTTGTTAACTCATGGTGCCTTCAAGAAGCTGTTTGTGTTCAGTTTATCTCCACCGTGTCTTCTAGATTCCAACCAACAACCACAACAACTCATTGCAGAATGTCTGACTGTGTAGGAGGGATGCTCTATCACATACACAACATCCTATGGTAGATCTGGTAAATGACGACTTTTCAATTGCCTACCAAAGACAGCACTCAGGCTCTTGTTAAATCTTAAACCTTTGACTTGTCAGCTGTAGACGCAGTATTGTGCATCTTTTTGAAACCACGGGGATGAATGATACGATCCGAAATTATACAGACTGCTGTTTTTGTACATGCTTCACAAATGCTACGCAAATAACCAAGGCTGTACAACAGCCCGAGGCACCTGCACTGTTACCTGTATTTCTTATGACATTGATGTTTTGCAATGCACAAAGGTTAATGGGGATGCAGAGGTTTGTTAATGGTTACCTTCCCTATTGATTTGTTCTGTGAGTTCCTGTTTGTGTTGCCAAACGGTGCTGCTGAGCAGACTTGAAGTTAAATTCTTCTTTATTTCAGAGTGTTTGCTTAAGCCTGTGTTTACCGCTCCGTGGTCTGCTTTACTGGGGGCCACCGAGTCAGCTCAGGTGAACCTCAACCATTGAATGGTATACTGACCCAAGTCTGTTACTGAATGAACACTTGGTTCTGTGGATTCGGCTTCATGCTGCGCTCCTTCCCTACATTACAGAAAAACAGTTTTGTTCTTCCCCCTTAGTTGTTTCTCATTCTTCACCCAAATTCCAGTTTCATGATCCTAAGTTGAACACTAGTGCCAGATATAATTTGTAATTTGTGCAGAATTGCATAAGGTATTTGTATATTTGTTTGGTAATTTGCTTTACTATATGCGTGTAAATGCATATCAAAAAATTAAAAAAAAACTATATATGAAATGTTTACGGTTTCCCAGTTTTTAAGTTAATAAAAGTACTGTAAATACAAAGTGGACCTACTATGATCATTTCAAACTTCATATTTTTAATATTAGATGCTGTTAGAGTAGTTTTACATTATTCACTGTTCAAAATAATCCATAGCTGTTATATTGGGCCTTGGTATGGCATCCACCATCATTACAGCATATACAGTGGCTTGCAAAAGTATTCGCCCCTGTTGAACTTTTCCACATTTTGTCACATTACAGCCACAAACATGAATCAATTTTTTTGGAATTCCACGTCAAAGACCAATACAAAGTGGTGTACACGTGAGAAGTGGAACGAAAATCATACAGGATTCCAAACTTTTTTTTTTTTTTTAAACAAATAAATAACTGAAAAGTGGGCTGTGCATAATTATTCAGTCAATACTTTGTAGAAGCACCTTTTGCTGCCAGTCTTTTAGGGTTTGTCTCTACCAGCTTTGCACATCTACACACTGACATTCTTGCCCATTCTTCTCTGCAAAACAGCTCCAGCTCAGTCAGATTAGATGGACAGCGTTTGTGAACAGCAGTTTTCAGATCTTGCCCCAGATTCTCGATTGGATTTAGATCTGGACTTTGACTGGGCCATTCTAACACATGGATATGTTTGGTTTGAAATCATTCCATTGTTGCCCTTATGTTTAGGGTCGTTGTCCTGCTGGAAAATGAACCTTCGCCCCAGTCTCAAGTCTTTTGCAGACTCCAAGAGGTTTTCACTGTATATGTGTATCCCAAGCATTTTTCTTGCTTCTTATATACAGGGTTCATACACCCTTTTCATGTTCAAATTTTCAAATTTATAAGCACTTTCAAGATCCATTTTAAGCTTTTCCAGCACATTAACAAAAAAAAGAATGCATGTTTCACTTTGTATCACCTCAGTCATGTGAAAACTATAACAAATAATCTTAGGTTGAGTTAAATGTCCTTTGTTCCCCTTTTGTTAAAACATAGACAAACACCACACAAAAATACCGCAAAAGGAAAAGATTTCGACACTCCAAACGCACATCTCACTTTCAAAAAATTAAGATGTGCAAATGTGAACAAATCAACGTGTTAAGAGATAGTCATCTCAGCTGATGTCAGTGTGTCAAACTTGCTCAACATTTGTGGCACATTCGTCCTCCACACTGACAAACTGTCAGACATCTCTGAAAACTTTTGGGTTTTGTATGTCTCGATATATTTTGAACAAATAGTCTGCAACTGGGCTCCACAAAATGTTAGAGGCTAGGCTTTTTACAAACAATTCCTTTGTTGTGTCACAAATTACACCCTTGTTGTTTTGTCTTCAATCAAAAGCTTCATTTTTCCATCTACTCAACAGATACAACAGTCTTTGAGTGAAAAATGTATTCATTTATTTTTCTTGCAAGGGTTTCCAAAGTCAGCTGATGGTAGTAGGTTTCTGTGATATAGACCACTGAACATAAAGCCTCTTTCAGACACACTTTCCTTTCCTGATAATCTGATGGCAGCAAAATTTTTTTTGGAAGAGTCATCATGGCAACTTTACCAGGATGGACCCAAGTCATATTTGCAGATTTGAACATGACACAAGCCTGAAACTACATTAAAAGTGCACAAAGAATTACAGCTGCACGCGTGGTAACCTTTCTGTTTGCTCTGTTAATGACAATAGTGGAGCAAAGCAGACGTTCAAAAGTGTGCTTACACTTCACTAGAAGTGACAGGTCTCATGCGCGTATGGCAAAGATTGTGCACGTAACACAGCTCTGTTGCTGCAGGGGGTTTGTCTGAATGAAGCCATGAAAAACAACTCTGTTTAAGAGACAGCAGTGTGTCACGTAAACAGTCTGATCCCTTTTCATGTCTAAAAAGAGGCTTTAAAGTCCTAACAGATTGCCAACTTTGTGAATTAGCTTAAAAAAAAAAGACAAAAAAAAGACAAAAACAGCATCGAGAAATATATACAGAAACATTAAAAAAAAACTGAGTCTGAGTAAAATTACACTAAGTGCTGGAATATATTTTCTAAACAAAGTGCAGTACATTCATCATACATATGGGCCGCTACCCCAGATTGCATAACTTTATAAAGCCAAACGTCTTATTCAACTTTTTCTCTAACAAACAACACAATGTGCAATAGACGATATGGACAATACTTATTACAATAACTGGCAAAATTATACAGCCACAGTAGTGTTAGGCTTACTTATAGTTTTCAGTGACAGGCCAGGCAAAGCAAACATCAAGAATATTCCTTGGGTCTTCGTTCACAAAGATTTAACACATAATATATTAATGCCTTCATTTACATGGACAAGCAGACAGCTGTGAAAGGTAGTGACACTTTTTGAATGAGATCTCAACTTCGATCTCATTTGAGCCAATCAGAGCGGAGAGGTCAAAGGTTGGTGGTGGAGCTCAGGATGCCGTGCTGGATCTTGGCGTTGGAGGCCTCTGACAGGTCTCGCTGTGGAAAAACGAGCAGGTGTGAGCGTGATTGTTTCCGCGTGACGTCACATACGCAAGCAGGCACTTACAGAAAACGGCACTAATCACTACCATCAACACACCGACACGCACGAAAGGCTGTTAGTGTAAATCAGTGGAAGGACAATCACACAGGCAACCTGACGAATATTAAAGTGAGGCTCATGTAAGTCATGCTAGCAGCAACAGCAATGCAGATGAAGAAGGTGTTCAGGCAAAACACTGAAATTCAACTTGTATTAGTCGTCGGTGACATATCTGACATGTCGGCAGTTTTCACCTCAACCACGTTTAATGGTGACTGTCGTAAAAGTGAATTGACATTTTGGAGAATCTTAGCTGAAGATGGCAGCAAAAAGCAGTCAGAGAGGGTAAAGCAGAGCCTCATTTAGCTGTTAGTATGAGCTCAGGCAGCTGCCTGTGGAGCTGCACTCACATGTATGTGCACCAGGCGTCAGTGCTCCCTGCTCTGTCATTTTGCATAGGGTCACATGATTGTAGATTTGTTTAGTTTGCTTGTGGTTACAGTGAAGAGTTGATGAAAACATAAAGTAGACCTATTACACTTACTGTGCCATCGTTTTACTTACTAGAGCAGCTTTGGATGATTTACAGTCCAAAATAAATCTTTATTCACTTCACACTGATCTTTGTGTTCTGAGCTCACAATCACGAATGCCACCCGACACCTCCATATCAAAGAGACTCCCCGTCTACGACATACAAAGCAAAGGCTGGAAACCTTCTGAAACAGAGCGCTGAGAGCAGTCTGAAGCCTGAGCCTTGATTCACACGCATTACATGCTTAACACGAGCATCCACTAAATCAACCATTAGTAAGTTAACAGTGTCTCAGTAGCCCACTGTTAATTAATCTATGCTACCTTGGAACTAGTGCTGGGCAAAACGATTATTTTCAGAATCGATGAATCTAGTGATTAATTTTTCGATGCATCGATGAATCTAATGATATATGTTACTGCTAAGCAGCTTAAATGAGTTTTGCATTTACGGAGGTTGGGTGTTTATCTCTGAGTGTGTGTCTACGTGGGGGGTGTCTGGATGAATTAAAGGGTAAAAACCAGCGTTAGTACAAAAAGTTGAAAACTTACGGTCGTTTTATGATCGGCCATTTCCACCTTACAAAGCCGGTGTCGTGCCAAGGTGGGCACCCCCGTCAAAAATTGCATCCCCATCTACGTGAACGCGCAAAGGAGGAGGAGCCACTTGCCCAGCTTCGTTTTTGTACGCTGCTGATCTACAGTCGTTGCAATAAAGCGCAAAAGCCGAAAAACTACAGACTCGATTCGTTTATGCATTTTAATGCTAATTTCGTCACATTGTCTTCTGCCGTGCAGAACACTAATTACGTTACACTGTACACTGAAATAACCTACTGGGAATAGTTTGTCCAGACAAAGACTTTGATACCATAACGCTGTAAAACCAGACGTGATCGTGTCAACACGTCGCTCCACAGTGAATTTACCT
>VURO01011510.1:0-14432 GCA_015108175.1 Pelvicachromis taeniatus
CAAGAGGGCCGTGTTAATAATCATTCGTTCTGAGCGCGCTCAGGGGACTCGCTGCGGTTGCTTGAAATGCAAATGGACAAGCAAACTGATTATTCATTCTTGTGAAATTAATTTGTATTTGTCACAGAGGCAGCGTGGTGTGGGGGGTGTGCGGGCGGAGGGGTGGGCGGTTGACACATGCTTTCATTGCAATCTGAGGATTTCCTGTTTTTCGTTTTCGCCTCTGCGAGGTGCGTCAAGTTTGCGCACCAACCCTCACGAGAGCAACACCTCTGACTCCCAGTTAGACTTGAGCTTTTTGAAGTGGATGTAGCACTCTGTTTTTATTTTTCCTTTCTGGCGACTCAGAGCGCGCGGCTTCAGCATTCACTTTGATGCTGGTTTCGAGATCAGCCTCGTACATCTCGAGACTGCAGGGGCCTTTTTCTCGTTGGAATATTTTGGAATGGAGTTGCGCTGGCCTGGAGAGGAAAAGGCAAAGCGAATGAAGTTTTAATCTGAGTCATTGCTGACGCTTTCCTTCTGATTTCTTTGATCCGTAGCACTTAGCAGAGAGTCAGGGCTGTCTGACAAATAGCTGCGAGATCAGAAACAAATCCTCGCGTTCGGATGGAGCTTTTCAAACAGCTGCGGTTCTTCTTTGTGTTCGGGGGTTATGAAACAATCGCTATTAAAATTAAATCACAGCCTTGCTAAAAATTGTGTGTGCGGTTTAAAAAAGTCTCAACATGGTTGAGATGTTTACTGTAAACTGGCCCGTGGTGTGCTCACGATGACCTCACACTCTGTCATAGGTGTTAAATTGAGTTATTTGTCCTCTGTGCAACGACGGGGGAAAAAGGCTGACTGTATCACCACGTACAGTAGCGTCAGATTGTTCCTTTTTAAACAGATGAGGCTGTGAAAAGATTCACTAACGAAACCACGAGTGCATAAAAAAGTTTAAGTGGGAATTGCCAAACATATGTACAGTGAGGCTGCGGGGACTTAAAGCACAAACACTCCCACCACACACGCTGGAGCTGCACGGCTGCCATTGAGCAAACAATTAGTAATGCACTCTGAAGTGAAGACGGCAGCATGTTTGAGGAAAGTATGGACTCGCTTATCGCACTGTTGACTGTTTCCCACACATACACTCGACTTGAGCGGCTGCTCAGGTGCATTTGGCGACTGACCTTAGCATTATTTCCCATCGATCTGAGACGATGACGCCGCCCGCCATCAGTTTGCTAGACTCAATCTCCCTCTGACGCTACTGGGGTGATCCACAATATCATCCAGCTGATTGTGCCGTTGGATGTGAAATGAAAATGATATAACGCTTTCAAAAGGTGCTGTAGTTGCATAAATGGGCATTGCCCATTGCCAGGTGGTTGCTAGGCAACTTGGTGACATTATAATATGTCATGTATAATTCAGCTTTGTATATATATATAAAGAAAAACTCTTATTGCCATGGAATTAAAATGACAGGTTGCTTTCATAAGGTGCCGTAGGTGCATGCTACAAAAAAAAAAAACAGGTCATATACATATTGCTAGGCGGTTGCTAGGCAACCTGAGGGCGTTGTCATATAGTGTTGTGTTTTGTTGGTATACATTAGAAGTGAAATAAAAGTGATATGTTTTTAAGGTATTATAGGTGAATTCTTTCTCAATCTGGGTAATTCAACGCGTTCTCACACGCAAAGCGTGACATACTACGCTACGTGACAACACGTCTCTATGTTACGTGTTCGGAATCTACACATGTACATTTATTTTATCTTTCTCATCATGAATCGCTTTGGAAAGCACTAACATGATTAAGTTAAGGTTAGGGATAAGGTTGTTCTAGTGCAGGGGTCACCAACATGGTGCCCGCGGGCACCAGGTAGCCCGCAAGGACCATATGAGTCGCCCGCGGGCCTGTTCTAAAAATAGCTCACTATAACAACTTACCAGTAAGCTGCATCTATTTTTATTTTTTGTTGCTATTTTTTTAAAATCACAATTGCATTGGTGTCAATTTGTTAGAGATAATATATAAAATGTTTATTATTAAATATTAGATGTTATAAAGCGCTAGCTGGTCTCCATGGAAACAGTTGCCATAATCAGTGTCTTTACATAGATGAATATCACTAATTATTAATGATAACATATAATTAAAGTTAAATTGAGGAAATTTGTTATTTCAGAAGTTTGTGTCAAACTGGTAGCCCTTCACATTAATCAGTACCCAAGAAGTAGCTCTCACTTTCAAAAAGGTTGGTGACCCCTGTTCTAGTGGATTCCATCCACAATCCGGCGCGTACCATAGGGACGCGGAAGGTTGCCTTTCGCGTTCCCGTGGGACCCCACATCACGTGACAAATCGTTGGTATGTTACGCGTCGGGAATGAGAACGATGTCAGTAATTTGACTCTGTTGATTTGTGGTTGCTAGGCAACATGACAACATCATAATATCCGATATAGATAAAAACCTTAACGAGTCAAAAATGTATCTTTTTGCCATTTTTGGTTGCTCAGCTCTTGATCTCGTAGGAGTTGCTGTAGAAAGAAACTATATAACATCTGTCACCTGGGAAACACCGGACTAACATACTTACATTCTGAGGTCTCTTCAGCAATCACTGGAAATGTATCTTTAAGACCACGTTCTCAAATAATATTGTGACCGTTTGAGTACATGGACTGTGATTCTGCCTCAAAAATGAATGGCTAACCAGATGGCCAACCCTTAAAACAACTTCAGAGGAGCGTCAGTTGACAAATATAAAGTTTGCTGATACATTTGGCCAGAGTCTGTCCTTTAAAGCCAACAGGGAATCAACAGTTGCTTTAATGTCAGCCTGAAGTGGCCTGGAAAACCTGTACAGGGAGGAGCCACAGCACTCTTGAACCTTGAACCACCAACTTTGAAAGATAGCTGTGGATGTAGAACTTCAATGCAAAAGGGATTTTAACAGGGGATGATATATTTTGACTTTGCCCAAACTACACTACACTGTTGCTGAAATAATCATTGGTGGGGGTGTTTCCAGAGGCGGTGCGTTGGAGTAAAGTTAATCTAAATTGCATAATGTCATTGATTGAAAGCATGGAAAAGAAGAGTGGTGGAATGTAAGTTAATGCTTTTATTGAAGTACTTTACCATAGAACACTTTCAAAGTCCATTTGTCTCTTTTCTTTATACTGCTGACTTCCACTTGTACTATTCGAGCCATCCACCATTTTTCTTCCGTTTATCTGGTTGTGATGGTAGAAGGGTAATCAGGGTACTCCGGTTCCTCCTGGAGGATCCTGAGGTGTTCATGGGTAGAAGGAGATCTCTGCAGCGATTTCTGGATCTACCCTTGAGTTTCCTCCTAGTTGTGCATGTTTGAAAAACCTCCAGAGAGCTACATCTAGGAGCCTTTTGACACAAACGTGCAGCAACTTGACTCTGAGCCCCTCCAGATATCTGAGTTCCTCACCCTTCCTCAGAGGAACCTCATGCCCATGGCTGGATCTGCAGTCTTATTCTTTCAGTCACTACCCACATTCACTCATTAAACTTGGAGCTTTGTGCTACTGCGAATGACCATCACCAATCCATCTTCCTCACTCATGAACGTGACCCTCAGATATTTGAATACCCTAGCTCGAGGCGAATGTTCTCCCGCAACCCAGAGGAAGCAGAATCCCAGATATCAGTTATTAAAGAAAACTTTATTTACTTCTTATTTTGCACATTTTAAAATATATCAGCGCAGCTTTTCCTCTAAAACATCTGTAAGAGGCCATGAGCTGCATGTTTTCTACACCAGCTGTCTGCTCTGTATCAGTTTTGATCAAATATTCTGATTTCCATCAGGCTCCTCCTCCTCGTCGAGTTACTCGTTTAAAAAGTCCGTGAAACGCCTCTGCAGTAGTGCACCAACTGTGCTTTGTTCCTCAGCTGAAAATAAAAGAAAAAAATAAAAACTGCCTGAGTGAAGTTTGATTAACTTCAGTGTGTCAGTCGGCTGTATCTCATGGACAAAGTCACTGTGCTGACACTGTACTGATGCAGACACTCCACAGTTCAATATGATTCCCGCTCTGATTTACACAATCACCTGTGAGTGCCTCACTTCCAGACAGCCATGTAATTGATGCCTAAGCACCGAGCACCAATCAATGTAGACATTACTGAAGCCTTTATCCATGCTACTCCTGCGCAGAAGTAGCTGCTGCTTGTGGACATGCTCAGTTGCCAGTCGTGCGTCTGTTGGGTTTCAGTCATTAGCGCTACCTCATCGAATATGTAAGAAGGAAAGTTGGAGGCGACACCCACAGCGCTCCGGGAACATGACCCACCGAGCCACGAGGGCACGGCCTCCTGTTAGACAGACCATCAGGGTGTTGTTGCCCCTATATCCACAGGGAGGCTGACCTGGAGCAGACACTATGATCGGCCCTGGCTCCGAGCCCACCGAGCTAACAGCCTCGCACGCCAAGGGCTAAGTGGAGACGGGGGACATGAACAGCATGGAGGAGATCAGGGATAACGAGCAGAGACGGAGGTAGACTGCAGTCTGTCTGAGGCTGCCTGCGTTAGTGAAGCTGAAAGAGAGCTGCAAGGCCACTGAACTGAATCAGTGTGGGGGTTTGAGACGGTAAAGTGAGACCAGTTTGGATATTTCAGTTCATGAAATGGTGACAAGTTTTTTCTTCTTCTTCCCTGATTCACTTACTCGGGTTGGACAATCTTTAGTGTGATTGTCTTATCATCCCCGTGTGTCCAGCAAGCTGTGCTATTGTCGACAGGATGCGTAGATGGGGTTAATGTGCACTGTGGTAGCAATATCCACCTTCTATAATGCATAATGTGTAGCCCGAACACAAAAAACACAAGTGAGCTGCTGCTGTGGGATTTCTTCTCCCATACAATAAAGAAAAAGCAACCAGCAGGAGAGTCTCGCTCACAGACAACAATGAATCATGTAGCCACCATAATTAGTGGCCATAAGTGGGTGGATATCGGCGGAATAGCTCAAACAGTATTAAGTCATAACATTTGTCTGGCTCTTGACTTTCTTCCTCGAGGGCTACAGTTTGACTAACGCCTTCTGTTTTTATATATTCATGAAATGTCTCATCTGTCTCCCCTGCACTCTTCATCGTTCCCTCCCCGTGCACAATGACAAGTACACGTACACACCCGGTGGAACAATAAGTGAAATCCTATTAGAAAGCATGGAGCTGGATGTTTTTGCTGTCACATGACGATGAAGAGGTGCACACTGCATGCTCAAAGCATGACAACTAGAGGGTTTGTCCTCCTCTCTGACTCAAAAAAAAATGATCCTAACCAACAAAAATAACTTCATTTTCGCTTTCATGAAACTTAAAACTAGCAGTTGAGTCCAAAAACGTTCAGGAATATGTTTAGGGAGGTGACAGAGCGGCAATGAGCGGCTGTATTCCAACTCGCTTCTATAAGGTCCAAAGCATTTTTTGCAACGATGCCCCCTGCTGGCCATTAAAACATCACTGCTTCCATCCCTTTTACGCTGCCTATGCAGGTTTAAAATACCTGCTTTGGGTTTTGTTTTGGTGCACAGATGGATGACATTCTGTCTCACCAGGTTGAACCTTTTTCAGTTAAGTGTCAGGATGAGTTCATGTGGTTATTTCTGGATTTGACTAATATTTGTACACGTCTGGCTGGCATTTACTCCATAATCAGTGACTGTGAGCTTTGAAATTCAAAAATATAATATGCAGACTGGCAGGCAGGCAGATGCAGACATTACTGCACACAGACTCACTTCTTTGACATGGCCTTCTCAGCTTAGTGGATTTCCCTCCTGCTTCACTTTTCCTCCAAGCACATCAGTCTTGCTAATTGCCTGGCTGACTCCACTTTCTCCATACTGGCTGACTTATGGCCATTGATGTAACATGTTGCCAGTTAGGAAGCTGTTCATGTGCACATGATGCTAGTGCACCAGCTGCAGGCAGAGCATATTTTTAGACGCTATACCGTGAGACGATCATTTTCAATAAATGACTTTTATAAAGAGCACCATCTGGCTACGAAGTACAAATTAAAATAAACCTTCTATCAGCTCGTAGACATGTTTCCGTCTTCTGTTTTGACAGTGTAGGGATGGAGAGCTTTGGCGGGGATCAATGTTCTCACGATATGCGGTGTGTGTCTCAAATGCAACACCAAAAAGACGTCTCGTATTTCACATTCTGACAAATCAAACTGGATGTTTGGGGCTGTAGTTGAGACATTTTAAAGCATTTCACAGTATGGTCACCTATATGAGGAAAACACTCGGGACTCCTCCTTGTGTCTAAATCTACATTACGCACAATAATTGGTCGAACCAGCTTCATGTCCACTGTTGGGGAACAGAACCACTGTCAGTGGGACACGCCAGCCTTTTTATTAGGTACATCTGTTCAGCAATAATCTCAAACACCTGGGTGATGATGTGTTCATCTAAATCACATCCACAGACTGTATATAAAAGATGCGCATGGCTATCACGCTGTCACCTGTGATCAAACTCTTGTTTTGAAGCCTCAGTTATAACATTTTTGACTGTTTGTGTTTTTTATGGCACAATAAGTTGTCGTGTTTAGACAAAAAGGTGGAGTGGTAATTTATCAGCTAATGCTAGCAGTGCTTGGTTCATACTACGCAGACGCCCATATGCGATCACCAAACCTTTAGCACAGGCTTTTATTATAATTATGGGCACAGAGAGACATATTTTAGGTTAGTGGGACCAATGAGCTCACGCTTTGACATTTGATGTCTGTCTGTCCTCCAACAAGTCATAAAAATCACTACACAGCGATGACCTAATGTCAATAGCTTGTGAAATGTGGTGGATCTGGTGAGCCGGGTGATCTTCTACGTCAGTTCAGTTTTACTTTGCTTGGTTTGGGTATCTGACAAGGACGCCTCCTGGGCGCCTTCCGGGGCGCCTCCTGGGCGAAGTGTTCCGGGCATGTCCCACCAGGAGGAGGCCCCGGGGCAGACCCAGGAGAGATTGGCTGTGTCTCAATTTCTAGGACGCATCCCTCGTGGGCCACATTTGTAGACCGATTACGTCACAGCAACATGACGTAGGCTGTCACAATTCGTAGACTCCTACAAATGCGGCCGACAAATGCGGCCTACATTTCCCCGAATTTGTAGGATGGGTCTGGTGTATCCTAAGTGGCCCAGTATCCCAGAATTCATAGCGTGGCCCAGCCAATTCCAGTTTCCACCACTAGCGGCAGCAACGGAGACGGTAAAACCGAGGAGGTGGAAGCGGTAAGGGCGGGAACAGCTGGTGATGCAAGTCTGAAGGCTAGACCAGGGGTGGGCAAGTCCAGGCCTCAAGGGCCGGTGTCCTGCAGGTTTTAGATGTGTCCTTGATCCAACGCAGCTGATTTAAATGGCTAAATTACATCCTCAGCATGTCTTGAAGGTCTCCAAAGGCCTGCTAATGAACTAATCATTGGATTCAAGTGTGTTGACCCAGAGTGAGATCTAAAACCTGCAGGACACCGGCCCTCGAGGCCTGGACTTGCCCACCCCTGGGCTAGACCATCCCATTTGACAAGCCTCTCACTTCCGGCCTTCTCGGCCTTTGGAGGACCCAACTGACGTACGCCGCCTCGGCTACGGCCCGCGTCGGATGCGTCCTAGGAATTGAGACAGCCATTATATCTCCTGGGAACGCCTTGGTGTTCCCAGACGAGCATCTCTGATTTTCATTTAACTAAAGGTTTCTTTTTTTCCACTCATAGTTTTAGTCATAGCAACCTCAGCTATCGACTCCCACAGCAAGTGGCCACGCCCCTCACATTGCATAACTTTAAGTCATATTAGGAGTTAAGCGGCAGACTTTAGTCTCTGTGCATTTGTCATGAAGGGTGAAATTAGCCATAAAGATCAAAACCATTAACTTGGGAGTCGAAGTGGATTGACTCGCATTTGGAGCCAGCTTGAAGTGGGCAGTCAGATCCATTAATCATCGAATCATTTCCTTTGAAGGCTAAACTGCTGCTAAAATTGTTACCCCTACAAGCCTCAACCAAAGCTTTCAAACCCTCTGAACTCAATTTTATTCTGAAGGATTTCGACTGTTTGAACTCTCAGCACCTCAGATGCCAACACGTCTAACTTTGTTAACTAGACTTATTTGATTTTAATTGATCTTTATATCTATCTTACATGGCGTCGTAAAATATGCATACAGTGCCGTTCGTCTCTTCTCTTTAGTCTACAAAGGACAGACTGTGGCCCCCTTTTCTATAAGTAAGAACGTCTGATTAGATTGTCTCCATAAAACCTGCTTTTGTTCTGATGACGAATTCGAGTATTTTTAAGCATTAGCTCACACTTCTAGAGCGAGTGACTTGTCATTCATACAATACAAACTGATGCCAGTATAGCTTTTAATTGTGAGTCATCCTAATTTGGCACACTGCTTGGTTAAAGCTCGTTGTGTCTGAAAAGAGCCTGCGGGTTATTTCCTCTCCTCTCCACCTAAACGCTAAAAACAATCATCTTTCATTTGGTCTTTGTTGCGGGAGTCGTCTGGCTCCGTCACTGATATTTTTACACAGGGATGCTGATGTTCTGTCCCAGTGTTTATTTTATAAATGAATCATGCCCGTCAGATTTCAAAAGACTCGAGGGTTGCCCTAGTTGCAGATGTTTTTGAGTTGCATGCATTAATTCTGAAGAGTTTCCTTTTTAAGTGAGATTTCCTCACACTGAGAAGAGTGACAGTCAGATAAAACGAGTCTGAGCACAAAAAAAATGCTGTCATTATAGGCGGATTTAACCGTTTGCGTGCCTCGTGTTTGTTGGTGTTTTGTGCTCTATGTTCAGTGCTTTAGCGCTGCTGTTTTCCCTGCTCTGTGACACAGCACAAAGCCGAGCCAGCACTCATCCAGCTGGCTGCCTCCCAGAGCCCAGTGTGAGTCTGATTAGTGGCCACTAATAGATCTCGATCCCTGACTCATCTGTCCCACTGTTCACTCAATGATACCAATTACTCACCTTCAGGATGTGTCCCGGGCTCAGACAAGCCAAAAATATCACTTTCTAATTACCAGGACTTCCTCTTGGGGTCGGAATTGATGTCAGGCGTCGGACCGTGGTTTGGTCTGTGAAGTGGGAAAGCTGTAAAGTCTGAGTGTTGCTGTAGGTGCAGTAATTTGGTGGTGAAACCAAAGAGGAATGTGTATTAGCTCTCGGGTCTTTGGGGGCACAATTCAATCATCTGTCTGTGAACGAAGGCAGCTGCTTGATAACCTCACTCACATACCTCCACTCGCTCTTTCATCTGACATCCTCATCACGCGGCCGCTCATCCCGCTTTAATGACAGCAGGGATGGACCACATCCTGAGCGTTGGCGTATTGATGTACTGAGTGACTCCAGAATTGGATACTTTGACCAGGATGAGCTGATACGAGTGTAAAGTTTGGGGAACGAGCCTCACTGAACATACAGCACGCACGGTTAAAGGATCAGAGAGATGATTGCGCCTCAGCTGCCCCCACCCCTCTTCCACAGACTGTCCTGAATTACCATTCTCTTTGAAGGCGGATCATCAAATTTGAGATCTAACCCCGAGTGACGCTCGGAAATCTGCGGGTTGGTTTGTTCTCGGTGAAGTAGCTGACCCGGTCGGCTCTGATTTTCAGAGACGACGCCCGGAAAGAAAGCGCCGACGTGCGCGCGAGGCTAATGTTGATGCGGTGATAAATGTCAATGTTTACTGACCGTGTAACGACGTCAGCTGTGGATAAATGTCACGCTGAAACATCGCGCTGGATTGTTTGTGCTGTAAATGTACCTTTATCAAAGCCCTCGTTCTTCATTTGCATCAATCCCAGCGTCCCGCCGGCTGTAACCGCACAGCGCAGCGGCGTGGTTAGCCATGTGGTCAGAGCTCCACGAGGAGAGCGTTGGGCACGGCGCGTCTTTGCTGGAAAGGCAAAGAGGCCGGCGGTGTTCTGGAAGTCGTTAAAAGGCATTTCATGACACCCTGCCATGTTGAAAAGGACACAAAAGAGACTTGCAGTGTAACTAGGCGATCAGCTTTCCTGTGAACAGCAACAAAGCACATTGTCTGCGCTTTTAAAGTGACACAGAAATCTTTTCTGACGTGACCGAACCTTTGAGGAGTGTTCACAAGCAAGCGATCCAATGCATCCAGCTGCTGTCATCGTGTTTCCCTGCACTCTGACTATACTTGGCCCGGTTTATTTGGTGATTTTTTTACATCTAAGATAAAGATGTGATGGATTTTACAGTCGTAGTTTTTCAGTCAATGCCAATCAGCTCCAGCCTTTTCCCCTCGATTACTTCCCTGTCACCAGGTTGGTTGGGTTGAGCTCACTAAGACTGCAAGCCCAAATCCTGGTTCAGTAAGTTCCTGCGTGGAATGAGAAACTTACTGGAAGGCAACTGTGGCATATATGTTATCTGTGAGGGTTCAGATATGGGACAGGCATGATGTGCACCCCAATGCAGGACTCAGGAGACTCAAAAAAGCAGCTTTAATGCTGAACTCTTCCAAAAATACAATAACATAAAATATCTGAGCAGGAACAAACGATCCAAAAGTAAAGAATCTCCAGGGAAACATGAAACAAGGAAATACACAACCACGAGGGATGACGCAACAAAGCGCAAGGGAAGACACAGACAATAAATACATGAGCTGAAAAGGGGAAGCTAACCTAAACACAGGGCAGAGTGAACAGCCAGCCACAAAATAAAGCAGGAAACAACTAAACAAGGAATCACAAACAGAGACGAAGCCAAAGGAGGATACGGAGACGGTTGGATTAACTAAATAATCCGAATATAAGCAGCAATCAACCTCAACAGAGACCAGATTACAAAGGTGACAAGAACTAAAGACTAAACTCACCTTCAATATCACAACTAAGAGCTCCATAAACACAAACATGACAGCGTTTTTCACTGTCACAGGCTGTGCCTGCTCACATGCACACAAATACAGTCTAATTCTATGGGAGACACTATACGGTCGTTTCTCATAAACACAGCATCTGCCAGGATCGGCTGGATGAGCTTTGAAATTGTCGCCACTGTTGCTGATGTTCTGACAAAGGGTTGTTTTGAAGACGCATTGGGCCCAATTTGTCTATCACAGCGCTGTGATCACAACCCTCAGGGTGTACCTTGTCAGCTGTGATAGTCTCCCCAACCTCACAGCCCCCCTCGGGACCTCGAATTGGATAAGTGGTTAAGAAAACGGATGGATGGATTTTTCTGTGAGAATGTGTATTAATTACAGTTTTAAAGTACAGCTTGTAACTGCGTTTTCTGAAACGGTAGCCGTGCAGGCGAGTTAGATCGTTGTTTGTAGTGAATTACGTGCAGCTTGCACACTTTTTGTTGCTTTTATTACTAGTTTGTCAGAGTTAGTCTGCTGTCTCTATCCTGTCTTCCTTCTTTCACCCCAACCGGTCGCAGCAGATGGCCCCGCCCCTCCCTGAGCCTGGTTCTGCCGGAGGTTTCTTCCTGTTAAAAGGGAGTTTTTCCTTCCCACTGTCGCCAAAGTGCTTGCTCATAGGGGGTCATATGATTGTTGGGTTTTTCACTGTATGTATCATTGTAGGGTCTACCTTACAATGTAAAGCGCCTTGAGGCGACTGTTGTTGTGATTTGGCGCTATATAAATAACATTGAATTGAATTGTGGAGATATCAGAGCCTATGGTCACGAGCTGTGGGTAGTGACCGAAAGAACGAGATCGCGGATACAAGCGATGGAAATGGTCTTCCTCCGAAGGGTGGCTGGACTCTCCCTTAGAGATAGGGTGAGAAGTTTGGCCATCCAGGAGGAGCTCAGAGTAGAGCTGCTACTCCTCCGCATCGAAAGGAGCCAGTTGAGGTGGTTCGGGCATCTGATAAGGATGCCTGAACCTCACCTCCTGGGTGAGGTGTTCCGGGCATGTCCCACCGGGAGGAGGCCCCGGGGCAGACCCAGGACACGCTGGAGAGATTATATCTCTGGGCTGGCCTGGGAACGCCTTGGTGTTCCCCCGGATGAGCTGGAGGAGGTGGCTGGGGAGAGGGAGGTCTGGGCTTCTCTGCTTGGGCTGCTGCCCCCGCGACCCGGCCCCGGATAAGCGGAGGAAGATGGATGGATGGATGGATGGATTGTAGTGAATAGTTGACCATAAAATGCTTTAATGTACATTCACAATTTAGTTATGTTTAGAAGGAATTATGTGGCGATAACAGTGTTTGAAATGTTGAGCTCTTCATCACCACCTCTGAACATATTGCTAGTATGGAGCAGATGTCACACACAGATAAAAGGCTGATGATACTGACATGCGGTTAGATATCAAAGTGGACATGAAGATTCATGCTGGAACACTAAAATGAGGCTCTGATATCTCCACGATCACTAATCAGTGCAGTTAATCGTGACTATTTCTCAAACTGCTGTTGAATAATGACATCACTGGTGAGCGAACAAAGTGAATATTGGCTAATACTTGATTATTATTATTATCTACTGATTTGAGTAGAATTACTTTGCTCACTTTGCTGTACTTACAGTCTGTCAGGGTTTAAATTACAGGTAACAAAATGTGCGGATATACTTTTTCTTTTCACCTTTTCTACCTTTCATTTACTATTTACAGTTAATCTCCGTATAATCACAAGAAAGTTGCAAGTTACTAGCAACCTGACTCAGACTGATAGCAGACTGGCTTCGTCTTATTGATGTTTTATTGCCATCTTAACTCAACAAAGTTGCTTTGAAGACAGTGAGTGACTGCGACTGGTCGCAGATCTGGTCCCCGTCTTTGAAGCAACCATCATCACTCACGTTTGATTCGTGTATCTAAGCTCCAGGCACATGATCAAGCTGAGTATTTATGATGTCATTAGTACCTTTTGAAATTTGTATTTTATGGAGTTTTGAAGCAGTTGATGTTGTGAATAGAAATGGGAGGGGGGAGGGGGGTAACGGAGGCGTGGGAGTCGGACAGAGGAGACAGAAGACAAAAGGTCAAAAAGAGATGAACCTGCTTCCTCAGCAGAGACGAGGACACGGCGTTTCCAGAGTGCAGCAGTGTTTATCTTAAGGATGTACTGCTGGACTGCTATCCACACACACACACTCTGTCTCTCTCACACACACACACAGGCAGAGCTGGGCTCTGGAGTAAAACCCGTTTATCAACTCCGAACCTTTTAAAGCATCTTTATCGATGTGCTGTCATCATTTAAAGGTAACGTGCAACAACAAAGTGCAAAGAATCGATGTAATCGGCTTTTATTGGCCAAGCAAACAGACGCTGCAGGTTTTTTTTCTGCTGATTTCTACAGCTACACAATTACATAATGTGTTACAGCTGCATCATTGTCCTGCAAATCCCCTGTGTGTTTGAATTCAAATCCACCGTGGGAAATGCCAACCTCTGCCTCGACCGATAAAACTACAATTCTGTAAGTCGAAGGTGTCTGAGCGTAAACACATTACATGGCTACCGCTGAAAAAAATACACCCAAAAAATGACAAAAATGTAAGTTTAACATAGCAAATATCTTACAGATCCTGCCATTTATCAAGCTCTTACATAATTTAATATAATCATCATCATCATTAGGAATTATTGACACATAAACTGCTGGGAAACTCTAAAACATGTATTAAAAAATCTAAAGCTACAGTGTCTCACAGGGGTTCCCACTGTACTTCCACTTTAAAATGGATGACTTTGAATCAAGCATTAAATTGCTTTAGTGTGGGATTAAAAGTGTCTTAAAAAGGCCAAGTTATATTAATATTCATTAGATATAATTGATTATCTTTTCCATGCTACTTGCTTTAAATGCCAGAGGTGCTGATGTAAGAGAAATTTCTCCAAAGGGTTAAATGCTTCATATTATATGCATGAAAGTGTCACACTTCTAAAAGTAACTTGACAAAAGTCAAGCAAAGGAGATTCAGAGTGAGAGCAGACGCTTGTTTACGTGTTACGTGTCACAATATTCTGTAATGAAGCAGGACTGGTCTTTCTGTACATTACTTTTTTTTTGTAGTTTTTATAAGAGATAAAAATGATGTGCAGGTGGATCCATTTTAGCATGTCTGTTGTGTTTTCACTGCATTGGCTTGATGTGGTCTGCTGGGGCGGCAGCATCTCTGCTGGGGACAGGAAGAGACTGAACAGGCTGATCCGGAGGGCCGGCTCTGTTCTAGGATGCCCTCTGGACCCAGTGGAGGTGATGAGTGACAGGAGAATGGTGGCTAAGCTGTCATCCCTGTTGGACACCATGTCCCCCCCCCCCCATGCAGGAGACACTGACAGCACTGAGCAGCTCCTTCAGCGGCTGCAGCACGATGTGGGACGGAGAGACTCCGCAGGTCTTTCCTTCCAGCTGCTGTCAGACTCCACAA